>JACXGM010002410.1:14027-47116 GCA_016801145.1 Umbra pygmaea
GATGGATCGCTAAAGTGTGTGACATATGGATCGCTAAAGTGTAGGAATTACACCTCAGAACAAGAAACACTATAAAACGAGGACCCGTTTTAGCTTGACACTAAATATACACAGGCTTTAGAACATAGAAGCCTAATATCGCAAAATGTAGTTTTAAACAAACGTCATGAGGCATTTACAATATAAATAGTGCAGATTATGTCTTTAAAACTGAGTATTAATTGGTCTTATAAGTTTACTGTCCATAAGCATTCTTGGATTTGACTAAGGCTTGGTGTTAGAGTTGAAGGAGTCCAGCCAAAAAACACAGTAAAATGGATGCGTAGTTGTACATAAAAAACACAGTAAAATGGATGCGTAGTTGTACATAAAAAACACAGTAAAATGGATGCGTAGTTGTACATAGAGCCTGGCCTGTTGACAGCTGGCCGATTGCCAAGACCTGCAGTTTCCAAGCTAAACTGACCATGACGCACCTCACATAACAAAACACCTCAGACTATTCTGCCCAAAACGATGAAAAGCTCTCTCAGCTGCTGGCAAATGTGCTACTGTATATGGGTGAGATTTAATGCTGCCCCATGATAAGTAGCGTCCAAAGTCCATAAATGTAGCATGTACAGTATCTTCCATACTCTGTACCGTATGAACTGTAATGCTTCACCAATGCTGACGTCATTATTTTACAAAAATAATGAAGCCAATAATAGGCCTGTTGAAAGAAACGATCCTGAAATGTATTATAGGCTTTAAGATTTTTGTACAATGATGACATCAGCATTGGTGAAACAGTACAGACAAAAAAAATAAAATAAACAAATGTTTTGTATACGCAAAATCATGACAATATATCATTGTCATCTGGACAGTGGAAAATACTGTGATATGAATTTGTGTTAATATCTCCCTCCCCGAATTGACAGTCACAACCCATTGAAAGTTCAGTACCAAGGAAACCATCTTCAGAAAATCTTTCTCCATGGTCATTGTAAAGTCTTGTTTTTGAGATATTCCTTTCTTTTGTGTAATTAAGACAACCTGCTGCTGTGGATTCTCCTCTACTGAACACAGAGTGAGAACAGTGGGAGTTCTCCCAGGGATAGAGAACACATTTCCTCAGCTGCCTGCCGACAAACTCAGATAACAGGCTGTGGTGAAGGTGCCAACTGATTTACTGAGGTAAACCCTTTCTTGGCTCGAATTTCGACATAGGATGTAAAAAGTAAATCACTTTTGTGGTCATTGCACTCAAACATTATTAAAGTATGTGAATAAAAGGTAAATACTCACCAGTATTGCACAGTAAGTGCACATAGCGGAAGAATTGGGTAAGCTTTCAGAGATGATATTACTAAATATTCTTTGACAGGAGTTTGTTTAAGGCCCCATGCATATTGTCATTACTAATGAAAAATTGGTGTGTTTATGTAATGAAAACAACTCCAACATCATTATTATTTATTTTCCTGAGCTTCCGCTGGTCTTTAAAATGCTCAGTTGGATCGTGCTGATGTTAGGTAGTATATTTGAAGATATTTATATTTATAGCCCTGATTGGGTTTTATTATCCTCTAAAGATCACCCTTTCAGGCATATGTCATGTCCAAAATGCACACATGCACATTAATTTTCATTAGCTTTTATGCTGTTTTGAACTCTCAGTGCCGCTAAAGCTGTCAACACATTTAAAATAGGCATATGTACCAGAGTGATATCGGTACACAATGGGACATCAGCCAATAACATCTCATTTTGTGTGGATTGACTTATGCTTTACCCAGATGAAGGGTCAGTGGTTTAATATACTGTCATACTTTATTATTATTATTATTGAACATATATACTTTTTTACTTTGTGCTTTCTATACACCCTGCTTTAAACCTGCAGTACGTAACTGTGTTGAAAACTACAAAAAATAAAAAAGTAAATGTTGGAAAAAGGGTTTGAAAATGTCAACTTAAGTAATAGAAACGATAAACAATATTGATACTGTATAGCAAAATCGACATTTCAAAATATCTAACTAACAAGCACATATCGCGTTGTCCATCCGTTTGTTTTCTGTTTCTGCCTTCACCCGGAAATTTAATTAGATTATTTCATCATCATCCTATCGATCACTTGATTCTCTTTCTACCATTCACAGCTGCTAGTCATTCCATTCATTAACAGTGTATATAACTCTTCTGTTTATTTTAACAGTTTAATCAATCAAATCTAATTTATTTTATAAAGTTATTTTTAAATCAGCAGTTGTCAAAAAGTGTTTTTACAGACACCCAGCCTAGAACCTCAAAGAGCAAGCAACAATGTGAAATTGAAACATGGTGGCTAGTAAAAACTCCCCAGTAAAACAGTTGTCGGTTATCATGTGATGTAACTTGTGTTTTGTGCTGTTGAGCTTACTGCTTTTAAATGTCATTTTAATTCCTCGTAGTCTTCTTTATTTTGTAGTGTGTTAGTAGATTAAAGCTGTTACTTTGAGAGTCTCCGACTCTCCTGCATACGCATGTTACATAATTGGATATTATGGACGAAATTAGTATGTGCATTGGATAATGTTCCTGTATTCTTCCTGTGTTCAATCATTTTTAAAATTTCAGGACAAACTTAATGGACAAAAGATAAGCAATGCAAAGGCCCCATGCCTACCAAGTGGCTTTGAGATGAGCTTATCAGACCAAAGAAAAAAAGGCCTTTCTACTAGCAACCCAACTCCTCTTCCAGTAAGAGGCACCCAGGGACCAACTAGGACGGATCCCGCTTGGCCTCAGAGACAAACCAGTACTGGGACGCAGGGTGCTATGCTGCAGGCTAACACGTCTGGAGCATATAGCATCAGAATGTTTTGTTGTTTGTTACACAAAGGGCATTTTCACAATGTATTTTTTTGAAAGTATTATTAAAATATATTGAAATACTTCAAACTCAAGCACTGATGCTGTACTGTTCCTGAAATCAAATGTGTGGTTGAATAGTTAAAGTTGAAATTCTCCCTGACTAAGAGGGATTCCAGGTGACGCAGCAGCCTAAAGTGTTTATTATTCATTTCAAATCACTACACCACTGTTGTCTATCCCGTCTTGACAAGAATAGATCACTTTTTGGACAGACTACTTCTGTAATCCACACACACTCATATCATCTGTTTAGTAGTACTTAGTGGATAATAAAATAAAAATTTAAAAAATAATTTAAAAAACTCATCGTTTCACTGTCCCCATTTCCCTGTGGCATGGCCACATGTTAAAGCTTATTTCAAAAGTCACTAGAGGTTGTGCTTAATTAGGCAACAGCTTTAATATTCTGTTGACATGGAATATTAATGCTTGGCGTTTTGAAGGGAAGGCTGAAAGGTTTAAGTCCTGGCATCTCTAGCAGCCCTTGTGGAAAGCTCACTTATAGAATTCTCTTGTTTGCTTGTTAGGTTTGGGACAGCAACGTTATATCTGTAGGTTGGTGGTAAAGCCATGTCAAAAGGTTGGTATACACCTTCGAAAGCAACATTAATAGACAATAGTATACCAACACTTAGCAGAACCACATGTGAAATATAGCATTTTTCTTAGGTCACATCTTTGTCAATTAGGAAATATTCACTGGTAGACATCCACAGGAGAATAAAGCGTTTGCTGACTAAAAACTCTGATTGACCTTGCAGGCATCCAGCCTACCACAAGTAATTACATTTACATTTTAGTTATTTAGCAGATGCTCTTATCCAGAGGAACTTACAGTAAGTACAGGGACATCCCCCTGGAGCAACTTAGGGTAAAGTGCCTTGCCAAGGACACAACAACATATGGCACAGTCGGGAATCGAACCGGCAAACCGACTAAAAGTTTGACTCCTGTTAAAAACACTAATTCCAACTGAGCCATGTTGCACCAACCTATCCTGTACACTAGGTATTCAACAACCATGATGCAAGCGTTTCCCTGTAAGCTGTACTGTTAATCAGTCACATAGAGAACTGTGCCACTCAGAAGATAACATTCTAAGAGAAACTTAACATTTTTTATGAAGCACAAAGTACAGTAAGAACAAATATTCTATTAGATATTTTGAAAAAAGTTAGTTTCATGATGATTAAGTTATTTTGTACACAATAAAAACGGCTGTGTTAAATCAACACCCTAAGTGTTAAATTAACACTCTCAGTGTTTATATAGGTCCAAATTGACACTGAAAACTGTTAATTTAACACTTAGGGTGTTGATTTAACACAGCCGTTTTTACTGTGTACACTTTGGTCAGTATAATTGGACTGAGCGATAAGAATGCAAGGTAGATCCGCTACGTTCAAGTCAGGACTCGCTGAGAATTCGTAATCACCTGATATCGATGACACTGGCTGACACTGAATTGTTTTGAATGCTGTCTACAAAGAAAACTCAAAAGCTTGTCTACGCACCTCAGGGCGATGGCGGTGAATGGTCCTTAGAATACCAAGCCACCTTAGACGGAGCTGACTGAGGAAATCCTCCACAGCTCAATGCCCTCTGCACTGAAGATGGTCTCAGCGAAGGGAACCAAAAATAAACATTTTCCCTAAGGCCCACTCAGGCCAGCTTCCTGTCAAAGGCAGACCTATCTTCTCATACCAGTCGTTGTCTGACTGCAGGGTGGTAGTGGGGAATGCATTTCTGTGTTCAATAAATAAAAAGATTGAGCTTCCACATTTAGAAGAAAGGAAATTTCAACTTACTCCATAGTGGCCACAGGCAAGCGATTTCTATCTATAAATGTTGCCACAAGCCTGAAGTTGCAGAGCAGTGACAATATATTAAATCCAATATGTGCCCTTCCATTATAGGAACATTGAGGCAGCTTCCCAAATGGACTACAATGATACAGTGGAGTATATCAATTACCCGATAAAGTATATCTGACAAAATGCTTCTAAAACTCTGATCACCAGCAATGTACAGGTAACAGAAAACATTAAGCTAACACCCATGTTAATAAGTTGTTTGCCCACCAAGAACTTCCAATGCAGCTTCATGTTTTGGCATACATTCCACACGTTTCTGAAACTCTTGGACACTATATTTCCACAGATGATATGAACTTCCATAAGTGTTCAACTGGATGAACGCTGTTGCCTGAGTCTGCCATGATGTATCTTGGAATATCAGCAAGGTGAAGAAGATTCATTATTGAAGCTGTAGCCAAACATACAGCCACAATCAACACACTTTCAACATTGCAAAGGTTTGTGTTTCTCGACATGGTAGCAAAGCAATGGACAACTGTGCATGCAGACATTTTTTTATACATTAACCTAATTGAAGATACAGTATTCCACATATGTGTGGAACCACATCATTTTTGTAGACTAATATCTTCTATAATTTGAAAAATTCCTAAGACAATGACGCTAATATTTCCCAAAGCAAGGATTCATTTACCACAAAAGTATTCAAATCATAGGACTACCTACATTGTTTATTTTAAAAATCAATCTAAAATATTTATTTTGAAGGTAACAATTTTAAGCAATTGTAAAAAAAGACGCCGGGCTCGCATTACGTTTGGATCCGGAGTGAATGAAACGGTGACTAGCCCATTAAACTCATTGTGTGATACCATTCAGTTTCCCCCAGTCCAGACGGTAATGCGATCCCAGCTGCTTTACAGAGAATAATGAGACAAACAGGGATAAAAACAACGTCGTCCTGTGGCGTACTGGAAAACCAAGAGAGAGATTAGGATTTTGGTTGTGCAAATATATTTTGTTGATAATACTGTATATGGCTTCATATCATCGTCTAACCCACTGAGGTATGACACTTTCAAACCTTGATTTACAAATAGTGCTATATTGATTCTGAAGATGACATTATTATTGAATCAAATATGCCGCATTAAAATAAAAAAAACACGACTGCTTTGGTTGTTATTGGTTGTCACTGGTTACATTTGATAGTTATGTACATGCATGGATTGTTTATTATCACATAGTTTACTATCCACACTGATGCACATCAGTATATTTTGTATACATATTTGCATTGCAGCTCAAATTACAGTAGATCAACATAAAAAGATTACACATTTCAATATGAACATTTTAAAATGTTATTTTTGGTGAAATGGGTGTCCAGTTCAAATATGAATACATCTGTATCAGTAGATTTTGTTTAATCTGTAGAAATTTGACACTGGGCCCTATTAGTGTACCTGTATTTAAAACTGATCAATTTATATCTTAAAACGTAATATTTTATTTGATTAATAGTTGATTTTAAATGTACAAAATGTAGTTTTTGGCTGCTATTGATCTCTCAATCAAAAGAATAGCAAAAGATGTACTTGGATGACGTCGGGAAGTAGCGGGGGATCATGGGTTTTGTTATCGTCATCAATGACAACCTTCCAATCTAGCGTCTCCGGCAGAAAAAATGTTCACTGACAAAGTAATGTATTGTTAAAAATATTATAACTTTATTCACGTTATGTTTGGCGGTTCCCTGGAACTTAGAGCAACTAGAGCAGTCAAAGTTTATATGACGCCATTGACGGAAGACAAAGTGAAACGTCCCGTGTCTTTGAATTATATTACAAATTTCTCTGGGTTTGAAAGTTAATGGAAACATTTAGGATAATGTAAGTACGCAACTAAGAAATATATATAATATAGGTATAGTGATGTTTGCTTTTTTAATGCTACATATTGTACCTTTAACATGATTGCCGTGGGGAGTTTATACTGTAGTTTGCTCACTTTTTTACCACTACACACTTTCACATGTCGTGATTACATATTTACATCAGATGGACAAGGGGGCGATAACACAATAAGAGTTTGATAATTAATATAGAAAAGTAGAAGCAGAATACGCAAGGTTAAGGCATTGGATGATTGAGAAAAGGGTCCTAGGAATTGTAAAAAAAAGCAGAAACGAACTAAAAATGATACACAGAACTAAGAAAAAAGTATTCTGAAATGGGCAATTTACAACCTAATTCTGCAAAATGTAACATTAAGCTTATCTGGTCAATGTCTGTATTTAGTTGGCTAATTAAAGAAGATCTTTTGTTTAATAGTGTTAACATAAGTTATCTTGCTATAAAAAAGAATTGAACATGTACAGAAGGAAATTTCACATGTAAGGGGGTAGATCATTATTATTTACCCCAATCACAAAATGGGTTGATGCACAATGAAACTACCGGGCTGAAAATTACTCACAATCCGGCCCTGTTTTGGAGCAGATATCAAATCAGTCAGTTTAAAAATGTGCACTATTGTACCATTTTTTACACTAACATAACAATAGATAAATAGAATATCTAATAGCAGAAGTGGAAATACTGTAAGTACATAAATAAAGTAGAAAATTAAAAAAACAAAAGACCATTTGCTGGATACCATTAATGACATTTTAAGGGGTTCAATTTTCATATTTATGACTCACTTAGTGAGGTTACTTGTCACCCCCTATACTCTGACTATTCCATAATTCCATCTAGATATCTATGTGTTTGTTTTTGTTTGATCTAAGTTGATGTTCAAATAGATTTCCTTTTACTAAAGTAAATGTTACATCAAAACAAAACAAAAATACTTCAAAACTAAATCAAGCTTTGATCTGATCTACAGATCTTCATGTGTTTCTTCAATTCAGTATTCTATTTACTTTCTTAATTTACTGTCTAAATTGTCTCTCCTTTGAGTGATCATATTCCAAATTAAAGCATCATCTAAAAAGACAATGTATTGCAATTAAAAGATCAATACTATTTTGTTTGCTGTCATGTTAAAGCCATTTGATATAATTGTACCGGTAATGGTGTCCTATAGCAAATACACAAATAAGGAAGTGATGTGTGATTTCAGTAAGTACACCCTGAAGGAAGACGGTGGGGGAAAGCATGGCTGTCTGGGGTAGTTTGGGAATATCTCTAACAGGCTTTAATCCTGAGCCAAGATTCAACTATAATCACCTCATAGCATTGATTTTTTATTGAAACAAACTAACTTATTCCACATAAAGCCAGTGGGCCATGTTTCTGTGACAAATTTGCCAGGCCCTTTTTTGTTGCCAGGGAAATAAGAAAGCAATGTACAACTGGTGAATCCTATAGTGTTGTTTTTCTTCTTCAGTTTGAAATCTAATTCAATATGTTGCTAATCACACAGTTGCTCTGAGGAGCACATTACAACAACATGTAATCTGATAAAGGAAAACTCACTGTGCCTTTTATTTTCCAACTAAAGTGCTTCGTTTCAAATGATATCCATGCCTTGCGCCAGCTCAAATTGCCAAAGTTTATTTTAATGATCTTGATCAGTTTATGCTTAGCTGATAAGACATTTCATTTCCTCCACTCTTTCAAGTCCACAAGTTACAACTCCACAAGGGAAATCAGGTATAGATAAGAAGACATTAGCTTCCAAAGAGAGTGTCCACGGGGGATGTGTCTGGTGGCTCAAAATGCAATGTATGACCTCCGTTTGCACCTGGTTCACTTCAAACAGGTCACTCACATCCTAATATGTTACCATGGAAATAACGGTTTATTAAAAAAGATGTGACAGAATGTGATTATCACTGAATAATATATTCTAGTGTCTTCATTGTATATAGTACGCTGTATATATTTATGGTACATTATGTTCTTTGCTGTCACATGTTACTCGCTTCTTTCCATTTTCACATTTTCACTGACAAACATTCTAATTGACAGAAATGAGGATGTCAGTCAGTGGAAAGTTTTGAAAACCAAAATATGACATATGCAAAACCCTTCTGAAAATGTTTTTATGTTACAATGAATCTTTCTGTGGCTTGACATCTGAAAGGTACAACATGAGACGTGACAGCCTTCTGCAGATGTTGATACAGGATTACTATTTATTTGCATTTTTGGGCATCCTGTCACTTAGTATTTCATTACACCTCCGTTTGCAGATATCACTGCTTCCGAATGTTTTCTGTAGACAGCTCTTAATTTTTTTTACTTTTTTTCCCCACTCTTTCTTGCAAAACTCTTCCAGCTCAGAAAACAAATATTTGGTCTCCACATTCATTGAGGTACGTTTTGATTCATCGTCTTGCTGAAATACCAAACCTCTTTTCAGCATCAGTGTCCCGACTGGCTGCTGGACATTAGCTTGTACTGTTGGATTTTTTTGATATTTAATTTAATCCATCCTCAGAATATTTCCAATTCTACTCGCTGCCACACAAGCCCTTCTTCTTCAAACATATTATCTTTGGTTTGTGGACAAACAGTTCAAATTTGTTTTGTCAGTCGAAAGAACATTGTTTCAAAACAAGTCTGGCATTTCATGGTTTTCTTTTGCATAATTTAGAATCTGAATTTTGAGATAATGTTTTCAAAAAGGCTTCCTTCTTAAAACTCTCCCATGCAGATCCTTGTTGTGTATGGTACGCTATACTTTGGACCTGTGAAGGACTATAACAGTACAACAAATGCTACATTTTTCTGAAGGTCCGTGCAGTGGCCTGTAGGTTCTGTTGTACAGATCTGACTAGATTTCAGGTGTAATAATTTTCTTGGTCTAATAGACCTCGCTTTGAATTAAACGATTACATTTAATTTCAATTTCTTGTGACAATGATTCTGACATTTGTAATTGGAAGCTTAAATTATTTAGAAGATTTTCATAGCCTTCTCCCATTCGGTGATAGTACATGATCTACATTTTCAAGTCTTCTGGTTAGAAGGGGCCCTTGGTTATTCAAACTAGACAGAACAACAATCACAGTCTGACAAATTTTAAGGTATGGCGTTCCTTCAGAGTAATAAAACACTGGAATGAACTTTACCTGCACTGAAAAAATATAATATTAATCCTACCTAAAACATTTAGAGTAATGATTCTCACATATTTTTAAGGTGACCTAATGTAAATCAATTTATTTAGTTTTACCTGAATTGTTTAACTTGAGTCAATGTAAAACAATACATTTTAGCAATTTGCATATATCTCAGCATGTGATATTAAATAAATGTGAGAGAAACAACCAATGACTGTGTTGTTTAGTAACAGAGACATAATTGTTGCACTCAACTCAAAACACTTAAAAATGAATGTTAAAAAAGCATTCTTAAAGCCACATTGCAGTCTTGAATCCACAGCACATGGTCAAACAACTCACAGTTAGCGTGTTTGTGATCTGCAAATTATTACAATTTGGAATCCAGCTGGTTGGATATCGAAAATGTTATCACCCACAACTTGAATCCAGAAAGACTGTAATTGGCACAGCTGTGGCAGAATGGGCTGTCAGCTAGAGTTGTCATTCTCAGGCCAGACCTGATAAAGCCTGATGGCAGGGCCCGAAATTGGACCGGACTGGCCCACTAATTATTTTGTGCTGGGCTTCGGGCATTTGACATTAGTTTTTTATATATACAGTCGTGGTCAAAAGTTTTGAGAATACCACAAGTATTGGTCTCGGCTTCAGTGTTGTTTTATTGACAATTACATGTTTTTGTGAAGAGTCAACTTGCAGTGTTGACCCTTCTTATTTAAGACCTCTGCAATCCACCCTGGCCTACTGTCAATTAACATCTGGACCACATCCTGACTGATGGCAGCCCGTTCTTGCATGATCAATGCTTGGAGTTTGTCAGAATTTGTGGGTTTTTGTTTGTCCATCCGCCTATTCAGGATTGACCACAACTTCTCAATGGGATTAAGGTCTGAAGAGTTTCCTGGCAATAGAACCAAAATGTTGATGTTTTGTTCCCCGAGCCACTTAGTTATCACTTTTACCTTATAGCATGGTCCTCCATCATGCTGGAAAAGGCATCGATCGTCACCAAACTGTTCTTCGATGGTTGGGAGAAGTTGCTCTAGGAGGATATGTTGGTGCCATTTTTTTATTCATGGCTGTGTTCTTAGGCAAAATTGTCAGTGAGCCCACTCCCTTGGCTAAGAAGCAACCCCACACATGAATGGTCTTAAGATGCTTTACTGTTGGCATGACACAGGACTGATGGTAGTGCTCATTTTGTCTTCTCTGGACAAGGTGTTTGCCGGATGGCTCAAACAATCGGAAAAGTGATTCATCAGAGAAAATGATTTTACCCCAGTCCAATCCGTGTACCTTTTGCAGAAAATCAGTCTGTCCCTGATGTTTTTTTCCTGGAGAGAAGTGGCTTCTTTGCTGCCCTTCTTGAAACTAGGCCTTCCTCGAAAACTCTTTGCCTCACTGTGCATGCAGATGCACTCACACCTGCCTGCTGCCATTCCTGAGCAAACTCTACACTGGTGGTGCCTCGATCCCGCAGAAGCTGAATAAATCTTTTAAATCTTCCAGTCTGTTATTCTAACTGAATCAGCATGACAGAGTGATCTCCATCCTTGTCCTCGTCAACACTCTCACCTGTGTTAACAAGACAATCACTGACATGATGGCAGCTGGTCTTTTTGTGGCAGGGCTGAAATGCAGTGGAAATGTTTTTTGGGGGATTAAGTTAATTTTCATGGCAAAGAGGGACTTTGCAATTCATTGAAATTAATTTGATCACTCTTCATGACATTCTGGAGTATTTGCAATTTGCCATCATCAACACTGAGGCAGCAGACTTTGTGAAACTTTGTATTCGTGTCATTCTCAATTTTTTTTTACCACAACTGTATATTTAAATGTAAGTGAAACAGTAAATAACATTTCAAGCTGAAGTCCTTGCAATTTTTTTTATTTATTTTCAGGTCGCTCCAAAATTTTCTTGCTATGCTACCTTATAAAATGCCCTTATTATTGTAACATGACACTTGTAGACAGAACTCCAAGAACAGGTGTGGTGGGAACATATGGGAGTCAGAGAAACGGATGCGGAGCAGGAAGGCTAAAGACGGCACTTACTAAAGGTGAATGTTTTGGCTGTGCAGAAGGTAATAGGGAAGGCTGACGGTTGGAAAACCTTTGAATTAGTTGATAAAACCACTGGTGAATCCTCTAATAATGTAAAATGCAAAACATGCCGTGCATTTTCTTAATATGAAGGCAAGACAGATATGTCTTCTCTGCAGCGCCATTCGTTCTCTGCAGTGAGTATGCGTCTTGCAAGTGCGCACAAGTTATCCAACACATTGTTATAGCTTGTCTGAAAGTAGCTCCAAGCCTTTGCAACCATTTTGATTGAAGCAAACATTATTTGTCTTTAATTTTATGTTAATATTCACCTCTTTTATTTTAATTATTGAATATGGTCAAATGATTCAATGCTGATTCTAATAAAAGCAATCAAAATCAATATAATTAGCTATGTTTCGATATTTAGTTAAATGTTTATGGCTGTTTGGAAAAGTAGAAACAAAATAAACCCATGAGTCTGTTTTTCAAATTATACAAAATAAAAGCTTTATTATAAGACTACTGGAGAAGTGTATAGGCTACAGTTCAGGACCTGTCTTATTTCTGAACATACTAATAAAACAAAGCATACTAAAACATGTATTAAACTTTTATTTTCATAATTTTCTCACCTTTATTGCAAGGTCTGTTTAATATTCTTCTGTTATAGTTTTATTGCTTTGAAATATTCAACAGTTTATGTGCACACTATAGCAACGCCATGATGTTAATCTTTTTATATTTTATCAGTCTTTTTGGGCCGTACAATTTGAATTAGGTTAGAAAAGTAAATATGATATTTAACATTTAATAATAAAATACAAAACAATAAATTAATGTGTACATGGTAAATAAGACAATATTCAAACGAGTCCCAAATTTAATCTTTATGGGCTCTGTAGATAGATTGTTGATGGTATGACTATCTGTTGATTAGCAACTAATTGTAAAAGTTAAGGGTAGGAATACGTTTACAATATTGTTTAGGGTAATAGTTACCATTAGGGAGAGGGTGAAAAAGGGATCTCTCATTGCACACATGTCTTAACAGAAAAAATGCATTTAATCAAACCAATATCTTTAGGTTTGCACTTAAAGGGGAATTTCATAAAAAAATTAAAAATACGTTTTAAAATAAATGGAAAAACAATAAATGCATTGGATGAACTTTCTTAAAATGTGACTAGATGATGCGTATCAAGGGGCAAGCAAGACATCGAGACTGGTTCAAAATGGTGCCCAAAGTTTTGCATGTTTCATGTTGACATATTTATTTCTTTAATTTTGAATCTATAATGCAAATACAACATAATACTGTATTAAATGTTGCAGAAAGGTGGCATGTAAAGACACCAAAATGTCAAAACATATCTAATTCACATGACATCATTTCATGTAAACACAAACAGCTTTGATGAGAAATGGTGTACAAATGTCAAATGTTCAGTAGTTCACTTTAGTGAGTACAATAATGATTCACCTCTTTGTAGCCAACATCCTGCACTCTATGGGTTACTTTCTCATAGCACAAATATGGGTCACTTCCTTATTTCCCAAATGTCACCCTTGCTCAAACATTGGTGACTCACATTGTTTTTGCCTCAGGCATCAATATTACCATCAACTATCTCATTTAACAACAGTACCGTGTGTATCCCTAACCCACAAAATGCATTCAATACATTTGACAATGTAGTCACTGTGTGGTTTTACATAACTTCAAAGTGTTCTAAGATTTATGACATATTGCATTCATGCTTTGAAATGTTAGTCAGACACTAAAATCCAAGACTTTGACAGTATATCAAAAGTAGCTAAAAAACAAAATTATCCTAAAATATTTTAAATATATAATCTGTGGGGGTGTGTTATAAATGTATGTAAGATGACATTAGAGGGTGATGAATAGTTGTATTTACCTGACATGAGAATTGAGTCAGAAGTCTTAAATTGAAGAGTGTTTGGGCCAACTATGTTTGCATCGCATTTCTTTTATGTCAGTTAAGTGCATTATGATTTTAAAACAGCATGATTCATTCTGAACAGCTTAGGCACTAGCTTCTATTATTTTCTCTTTTAGTTTAATAGATCTTTTAGTGGGTCAATGACAATTGAACCATTTCACTGATTTTTTAGAATGACTATATGGACTTATTTGAGGTTTTAATAATACTTTAAAGCTGGGATACTTCATTTCTACATAAATATTTTCTACTCGTACATTAATACTAAATGGATTTTTGAAGAATATAACTTATATATACCTCATGAGCTTGGTATCTATGGAGGACCAAGTCTGGCAAAATAAGAAATAAATATATAAATAAATAAATGCTTAAAAAATAAATAAGCATACAATTAACTGAACAATAGGTTACACTTTATTTGGAGAGCCTGACATTCCATCTGTAGGTGCTCTACAGATAGTTTGTTGATGATATGACTATCAACAAACTATCAACAAACCATCTGTTGATAAGCAACTAATTGTGTATTTTAAGGGTAGGGGTAAGTTTAGAATATGTTTTATGGTAATGGTTAAGGTTAGGTTTAACATAAGGGGAATGGTTAAGGTTAGGATTAGGGTTAGGGTTAGTAGATAGTTTGTTAAAATGTTGTTGACAGTATGCAGATAATATGTAGAGCATCTAGAGATGGACTCTCAAAATAAAGTGTTACCGAACAATAAATACAGTAAATAAATAAATCTAGGCAGTAATTAAATTATACAATGAGACATTAATGTATATATCTCTTTTAATTAGCTTCTTCATTTATTCACCTTTGTAATTATTACCTTATTTATTTATTGTCCGTTATAATTTTCAACTTTGTTTATTTATGACTTATTTTTCAAATGTATGTATTTATGTGTATTATAATATTTTTATCTGTTTTATTCTTCCTTTGTATTTTTTTACCCTATTTATTTCTTCAACGCTTTTTATTACTACCTGTCATATTCACATTTCTGTACGCATTTCTGCCTCATTATGCAAATGAGAAGGGGCTGTGTCTTAGGGGGGAAACGTCTGCCCATTGGTTGGTTAGCATTATACTGCATCGGTCGAATCTACATGGCTTTTCCCCATCAAAAAGCATTGTTAAGCAATTGCGAACTCGGCAGACAGACGTTCAGTTTCCGACCTCATAATGGAAGCTCCCGATAGACAGGAGGAATTAGAACGGTATGTGTGTGATTAACATTGCGACCGTGTTGAGAAGATGGGCCGCTTCCTATAAACTATGAAAAACCAGCCTCATCAGGAGTGATCAGAATAAAGTTATAACGACCTCTCTTCCTAGATGCTTCCATAGTAATAAAAATAAATCGATACGAACAAACTAATGTGTGTCACTGTAGAGGCTACTACAAACCAAACGCAATGTTGTGCATTAAAGTTTTTATTCCATACATGTAATTTTTCCATACCAAAGCAAAATTCTGAGCAGTGGTTCAAATGGAATTGTAGTTATTGGTTTGAATCACGTCTCGAAACTTCAGTGTCAAACTGCATGTAGTTTCCACGATGCACTATACTGCTAACCTACCAATAGGCAGAAGTTTTCCACTTAAGACACAGCCCCTTCTCATTTGCAAAATGAGGCAGAAATGCATTCAGAAATGTAAATATGACAGGTAGAAATAGCGTTGAAGAAATAAATAGGGGAAAAAATACAAAGGAAGAATAAAACAGACAAAAATATTATAATATACACATAAATACATACATTTAAAAAATAAGTGATAAATAAATAAAGTGGAAAATTATAACGGACAATAAATAAATAAGGTAATTATTACAAAGGTGAATAAATAAAGAAGCTAATTAAAAGAGATATATACATTTATGTCTCATTGTATAATTTAATTACTGCATAGCTTTATTTATTTACTATATTTATTGTGCAATTAATTGTATGCTTATTTATTTTTTGAGCATTTATTTATTCATGTATTTATTTCTTATTTTGTCAGACTTGGTCCTCCATAGGTATCTGATCAAGAGCCCAAATATATGGTTGTTTTATTCCGTTTCTAAACAAGGTAAATGTGAATTAACAATGTATAGCCTCAGAACAGGGTTAAAGATAAAATGTTGATATCTTGGACAGTCTGTCCCGAACTTTCTACCTCTGTGTATAAATATGAGATTATTAGAACTGACATTTCTCTAGACTAGAGGTCTTCACATATATACCAATCTGATTACACCTCAGTCAGTAATGTCATTATATATTTGACCATTGGATCACAGTCATTCTCAGTAGCAATAGAATTTGGATCAGTTTGATAATATGAACTAACCAAATGACAAATAATTACAGAAGGAAATACCCTGTCAATAATAAGTACACCCTATAAATCACATTTGCTATGCATTTTAGAAGGTTCAGGACATGTTTTTCAACATTTATCTCTGTCTGTCTGGTTTGAACCTTCGTTATATTGGGCCTATTGCAACATTGTTTCAACGGTTGTTTTCTGCACCAATGAACTTAATACAGCTATCTGTGTAAAGGAAAGGGTAGCCTAGTTTTACTACCAGTGGAGATACTGGATGTGATCACAATTCACACTGAAGCTAGCTAGTTTGGCATATAATGTGGAAAAGGAATTGGAAATCTCATATATAGGAATTTGAACTCTAATATATACTGGTATGTTGAAAAGTAATTGGAAAGCTAATATATACTGAACAGTAAAGTATGTATTGACATTCACACTATTGATGAATGTAAAACATTACTGACTTTCTGTGTGACAAAAAATCTTTTCAGATGTAACAGATATGAATTCTTATGCAAAAGTCAACTGAGCATTTCACAGGTAAAAAAATAATTAAACACAACCTTTATATTTTTACAGCTCCAAATATTTCTTTTAAATGTTTGAACCCTCAACCAATCCGATCGACATGAACCATACTGTATATGTAATTCCACTAGCAGTTTACACATTGAATTTGTTGGTTATGAAACTACCTCCATTTTGTGTAAAAATTATGTTGATGATTAAATGTATTTAGTTAATCTACCCAGTAAACAGACTAACAGAGTAGATAAAAATAACCAAATAGTAAATGTCTGCATCTTTTTGACGAGATATGTATATTAAATAGCAGCATTAAGTCTACTCCTGCACTTCCCTCCAGGAAAAAAAATAGTGAAATCACAGCCCTGCATGTTGTTTCATGCTTATGTTTGCAATAGATTAGTTAGACAAATACCATTTTTGTTTTTTATTTATCAATTCATGTATGTATTTTCCTGTCTTTCAAGTAGTGTGTGAGCAGCAGCTTGGGGATCTAGAGGAGAATGTGTAGGAGAGCTCTATATCAATCCCTAACTGGTGGTAATTGTAATTACAAACACTGCACAAAGGTATTAAAAATAATATCTTGGATTTTGTACATGGATGGCATTTTAAGTGAATAAAATAAATTATACATTTGTTTTTTAAACAATATAGTAAATAATATTTTTCGAAAAAAGTAAGATTATGCTTTTTAAAATGAAAAAAGTGTTCCTTCTAAAAAATTCCAAAACGTCAGTGTCTCCCGGGTATTCATTAAGCCATCGGCACAAAATTAATCCTGAAGGTTATGACAAGAGTCGAGAATTCTGCATGGCATACTGTAGATTTCACATTTTGGCTAATATTGTCATTAATGCAGAGAGGCCACTCTGCAGACACTGGAAGGATCACATTTAGACTGCAGATCCCAAACTGCTTAGCATACATTAGCTCATGAGGGTGACAGGGTGAGAAGGTTCTGCAATTAAACAGAAGTTAATGCATTTCACATATGCCAGCATGTGGCTGCTGAGTACAAACACACCAGCATCTGACTTTGAAGAGGCAACAACTACATAAGACCTGGAAGGGTCTGCAAATGTGCATACTAATACCATTCATGGTACAGTGAGCGTTCTAAATAAAGATACAGTCATTCAAAACACTTTCATTCGTACATCAAACGTTTGCAGTCTCTATTTTAAAGTTGATCACTGTCCCCAATTTTATATACAGACGTCTGGATATATCATCACATGTCACAGGCTTTGTTAATGACAAATGCATATTATTTTGACAAGGACTGAGCAGGACAATGTTGCATTACAATCCTGTCATTTCAGGACCTAGATGTCTGAGCAGAATTAAAAATATTTCACATGTACATTAAAACAATTATGTTTTTAAAATATTTTATGCATGTGTTTAGGTTGGCTAAGTCAAATCAAAAGCTAGCAGATTCATTAGTTAACAAAAACAAGCATGAATTACTATACAAATATATAATATTGTAAAGGTACTATATACTGTAGTACTGAGCATTTTTCCTGAGTTTTGATTTGGCTTTAAAAAAATAATAATAACTTTTTTCGTACATCATTTTTTCGTGTAGGCTGTTTAGACTGTGTAGACTGTGTAGACTGTTTAGACTGTTTAGACTGTGTAGAATGTTTACACTGTGTAGACTGTGTAGACTGTTTTCACTGTGTAGACTGTTCAGACTGTGTAGACTGTGTACACTGTGTAGACTGTTTAGACTGTGTACACTGTGCACACTGTGTAGACTGTGTAGACTGTGTAGACTGTGTAGACTGTGTAGACTGTGTAGACTGTGTAGACTGTGTAGACTGTGTAGACCGTTTAGACCGTGTAAACTGTGTACACTGTTTAGACTGTTTAGACTGTTTAGACTGTGTACACTGTTTAGACTGTGTAGACTGTGTAGACTGTGTAGACTGTTTTCACTGTGTAGACTGTTCAGACTGTGTAGACTGTGTACACTGTGCACACTGTGTAGACTGTGTAGACTGTGCACACTGTGCACACTGTTTAGACTGTTTAGACTGTTTAAACTGTTTGGACTGTGTAGACTGTGTAGACTGTGTAGACTGTGTAGACTGTGTAAACTGTGTAAACTGTGTACACTGCTTAGACTGTGTAGACTGTGTAGACTGTGTAGACTGTGTAGACTGTGTAGACCGTTTAGACCGTGTAAACTGTGTACACTGTTTAGACTGTTTAGACTGTTTAGACTGTGTAGACTGTTTAGACTGTGTAGACTGTTTAGACTGTTTAGACTGTTTAGACTGTTTAGACTGTGTAGACTGTGTAGACTGTGTAGACTGTTTAGACTGTTTAGACTGTTTAGACTGTTTAGACTGTTTAGACTGTGTAGACTGTGTAGACTGTGTAGACCGTTTAGACCGTGTAAACTGTGTAGACTGTTTAGACTGTGTAGACTGTACACAATGAATAAAATTGTGGACAAGCTTTACTTGGAAAGGTTGATGCTACCATGACAAATGATTGCATTTGTATGTCTGACCATAAAAGATTTCCAGCACATATGGACAGAGAAGTATTCAGGACTACAGCATTCTTCAATCAATTGAAAATGACAAAGAAAGCCGACCGGACCGAAAGAGCATATGACAAATTAGTACGTTTATTTAACCTATTAACTATTGAGTAATATGTCTGTGGACATTCATTTTATGTTTTGTGCGCTACTTTAGTAGCTATGTACTGTAGCTAACCAAAAGCCATTGCATTTCAAATGTATTTCATTGCGCTTATCATACTGATATTCGCTATTGCCAAGCTAACAACCGTTTAGTATTTAAATCCTAGTGGATTTAGCTGGCATTGCAAGGCCATAAAATGTGTTTTTTTATGTTTTTTTATGAATTTTTCCCAAAATGTCCTTCTTTCTGAATTACCTCTATTCCTGCCTTGTCAGCAGCTCCTCAACTCCTTGGAAAGATCTTTGGGATGATGAGGGGCGTGCATACGGTTCATCCAACTACGTTGGCCGAGCTGCCAGTTATTTTTCACACTATTCGGAAGCCTTTAGTCGGCTCTATCGTGACTTAGACTGTCCTGCAATGCAGCGACTTACGCCATGCGGACCCCCATATAATTTGTGTTTGCTGGGTAAAACATTTACCTAGGCATTCAAATCAACTTTATGAAGCCATTCTAGACACAACATTGACAGTTGAACTAGGCCTATTATTCATTACATGGACCGTCATGATTTATGTGTTCATTGAACATCAGCGTTTCAGTAGTATTGTTTTCTATATGCATCATTCAAATGTTATTGTTTGTGTGTGCGGTGTGAATGTGTGTAGTGAACTGTGAGAGGACGATAGATTGGAAAGGTTTATACTGTGTTCAATCATCAGGTCATGTGACATTCATTTTGAATACATTAAAGGAAGGATTTTTCCTCACGTGGATAACATCCATCAAAGATGACAGTATACAATAACCTAACCTTAACCAGCAGAAGCAATCAGACCAACGAATCATCAAAAAGCCCTTCAGTAAGTGTCTGATATAATGGCATTGGGAGGAAACAGATGTGTTGAACAGGTTTGCCATTCATATTATCTGCGATGGTCAGTCAATCTCTGTGGTTGAGCAACAAGGTATAAAAGTTGGTAACCACTGTGCATCCACCATTCAAACATGATTCTTAGTTGATACCAAGCATCGTCTGTGGATTGATATTGGATTCCGGTTTAATTTCTTTGACAGAAACTTCAATAATTACTATAATAAATAAATCTTCTTGGGAAAATGTGTGACACAGGCATCATGTATCTATGTAACTAGGTACCATACTGTGGCTCAGTGGTTAGGGAGGCAGACTTGTAGTCAGTCGGTTCAATTCTCGACTGTGCCAAATGTCTTTGTGTACTTGGGAAAGGCACTTAAACCTAAGTTGCTCAAGGGGGAAATCTCCATATATTGACCGCTAAATGACTAAATTGTAAATATTACGAAACAGGTACCTTAACAAATGTATGACGAAAAATATGCACTGTACAGTCAACTGTACACCACACTGGATGTGTACTAGTTTAATTAAAACAGAAAGGCATGAATGAATCAACAAAACAGGCATACCACAAAATGTATAATATTAATCAGAAAATGTAAACATTTAATACTAGATCAAAAGTTTTGACAGCTTTACAGTATACAATTCAAGTCATTTGAGCGCAATTTTGTGGTACCAATAAAATGGCATTGAGTTTTGCTGTTGGGCCCCCTCCGAAAAGCTTTTGGTAGCTTACTTGGGGTTCCCCATTTTCACATGGCTTGTACATGTTTGTTGTTCTCTGTGTTTAGTGGTGTGTTATTGTGACGTGCATGTGAAATAAATAAATAAATAAAAAGTATTTGATTTAATTTCAGCTAACGGAGAGATGTATCTAACAAAATCTAAAAATCTATTTTAACATTGTGCCAAAGGCAGCCCTATCCCATGACATTGACTCTGGCACAATCTGGGCATTTTCTAAATCCCATCAAAATCTGAAGTCGGAGCCATTTGAATGACTCAGCAGAAAATAGTTAGTTTCACGGTAGCATCAGTTTTTACAGGTGCTTCGTCCCAATTTTTTATATGATTCCATCTAAAATGTGAACAGTGTGTTAGAACTGTGGTCCCAGAGCCGAGCCCAGTCTTTTTTTACACCCACTGAATGTGAAATGCCTCTGGTCCCAGGCCACTGATCCTTGAAGGTTTTTAGTCTGACCCAGGCTGAACATGTCATGGCCTCCATTGGTAGATGAGCCCATGAGGGTCTCTGTTGACTCAGCCAGGAAGTAAAACACATTTTTCAATTAACATTCCAGTGTATTTACACAAAATGTTGAATATTAGTCTGTGAGCTACGAACTCATAGACTTCTGCAGAAGCAACACACTTTTGCCACATATTATAGATACAGACAGGGGAGTCAGATGGCTCAGGGGTTAGGGAGTCAGACTTGTAGTCGGGAGGTTGCCAGTTCGATTCCTGACCATGCTAAATGGCTTTTTGTCCTTGAGCAAGGCACTTACTCTACATTGCTCCAGGGGTATGTCCCAGTAAAACGCTTTGGATAAGCGTGTCTGCTAAATGATACAAATATAATTTTCTTAGTCAATGCATTAATGGTAAAGGTTGTTGCCTGTTTCCAACATACAGTAGAATTATCTTAAGTCTTTCTTATGCACTTAGTAGCTTGTACTATTGAGCTTGCATATTTTGGAAGCACTAAACCATAGAAATAGAATGGATAGAAAGGCAATTGTACCGCTTGGCATGGTCATTCAATTAGTACACAACAAAATGGCGATTGTCATCAATTTAATGCAGAAGTAGGCCGCTAGATCTTTGCAATAGAATGGTACACATAAAAATGGCTGCCGCTGTGACCATTCTGCTACATTGTTTTGAATTGGAATGGCCTTTCTATACATTCCATTTCAATGCACTAAACACTACACATTTCACTCAACCATGTCTGAAGATTACGACTTTCACAGCAGAAAGGAAATGGACCACACTGTAATAAACGTCAAGATCTGTTGGACCTACTCTATCAGGTATTAAGAAAATGCTGTTAAAGAGAGGATCCTAATTTACTTTTAATCATAACAGTCAGTCACTGTAATCGGGGCAGCTGCCAGTGACAGGTTGAAATGAATATCTGTCTTCCAGACCAGCTCCATCAGGTCATCATTAGATGGCGCTAAAGAGCAATAAACCTACATCTCTCTCATCTTGTCAGCCACAAGTGAAAGGTATTTTACTGAACAATGTATATTCACTTCCACAACTCAATTTGATGGAGTAATCCTTTGAGAGAAACATTTAAATAGCAGATCTAATAAACCAGACATCTGTATCAAACAAACATCGTGAAACAATATACTCTTAAACTCTTGCAGACCTATAAAGAAATCATGGCTGCATGTCTGCTCATAACAGTATTCCTTCCCCTTGTCTTGTACACCATCCATCAGCTACCAGACAGGTTGATACCATGTGGACAAAAACAGGTGTGAGTAAACATAAAGCATTTTGCAGTGAGTGAAGAAACACTACAAAAGAAGAGTACAGTATATCTGAAATACTGAAGCGTGCGATTGTATGACTTAATTTGTATGACTTAATTTGTATGACTTAATTTGTATGACTTAATTTGGGTGACTTAATTTGTATGACTTAATTTGTATGACTTAATTTGTATGACTTAATTTGTATGACTTAATTTGGGTGATACGGAATTTGCATTGGTTTGCATTTTTAGAGCTTCAGGAGGGGTGGAGTGATTTGTGCAAAAATGATGTGACAGAAAACAAGTGACTAACCAGCAACACCTGTCAAGCCAATATTCCTTGTACCTTTGGTTCCTTCAATTTCTGGGCCTATGTATACATACTTTAGTGATTATAAATTGTGAAATCAATAACTACACAAATACCATAAAAGATGAAAATATATACTACCAAAATGATAAAAAAAATATTACTGTCCCAATAATTACAGCAGGCATATCTTTAATCCTTAAATTGCACAGATCATATTCATTTTAAATATCGTACTAAGAGTCAACTTCTGACTTCTTTTATATTCTGCTCTTTCATGGGAAAGAAAAAAAAATGAGTAGCACTACAAATCAACAGCCAGATGGATCTGACTACCAGCCTTCCTTTTCCTGGATTATTAGTTCACCTTACCCCACTCCTTTAAGTCCCGCAAGGCAAAATATCTAATTTTCTTCAGTGCTTCTCTGAAGACTCACCTCCAACACAGCAACACGTTGACAATGCAAATATGGATTGAAGCAAGACCATTCCACCGGTGCTTCTCTCCCTGCCTCTGGTACCTTACTCGGCTTAACTAGTTTAAATCATAACGGTCCAAGTAATCAAGCTGTAAATCCATATCTTTCTTAATCATTCTGATTGTAAAGGTCTGCTATCTTTGGGTCCATACTGCTGTTAGGCTTTTGTCAGCTGTGGTGTTTTGTTAGACTGAATGAAGACCAGAGTTTGTTTCGCTGTAATTATCCCTAATGATTTGGTTACCACATCCATGACCTTGAGGGATCATTAACCCTTTAAGGTCTGATTGTTTGAAGTCCGCTTGGCACTATGTTGATAGTTTGGCTTCTGAAAGGGTCATCCTTTATCGTACAGTGAAGTGCTTTATAGTTTTTGAAGTAAAACTTAACTTATTGATAATACAAAACTAATACAAAACTAATACAAAACTAATGTTTACATGTTTAGTTTGTTATTGTAGAACACAAGTAAACCATAAAGAATTACTTTAATCCATACTGGCATAGGGGTCGGCTTGGCATAGTGGGCTAAGTTGCTGCATTGCAGGACAGTCTGCATCATGATAGTGGTTCGGCCCTGACTATGGGTTCTTTGACTTTCTCCGGGCCTCCTGCGTGAGGCAGGGCAAAGTGGCATAGCGCTGCCTGGGATTTGGGTTACATAAATCAGATTATCTATCCTGCAACGTCACTCTCCAGTGACTCCTTGTGTTTAGATCAGGGCACCTGTTTCAATTGCGGAAGTATAGTTGGTGAACATAATCATCCTGTGCAGGATCTTACTAAAGGCTTCCGTGTTGATGAGCAGTGTGAAAAGAAAATAATCGGTGGCTGGGCGACCTGTGGTTGAATGAACCATGTGCGCGGCCCTCGTCATCCCACAGATCTGTACAAGGAGTTGCAAGGCAGAGTTAGTGGGAATTGGAAATGTGGAAAAATGAAAATAAATAAAATATATTTTTTACAAAAAATGTTGCATGCCCCCAGGTCTTGAAAACCAGTGTGACAGTGTTAGGGGGACATACAAATAGGTCAACAGGTGACATCCTACCTCATTGCAGAAAGGTTATTTTGCTGTCATGTTCACTTCCTGCCTTCTGTCTGATAAGTTTTTAGAATACATTTTACAATAGAGGTCACCTGTGACCTGTTGACCTGTTGACAGAACTTCGCAGCACCTCAACAGTCTGTCTGCCAGGAGGCTGACGTTCATAGCATGGTGCCTCTGCTTTCTATCAGCTAGGCCTCAGCCTCAAACATAGGCCCTGGATGCACAGCGCTCTTAATAACTTACCTGTGCTTACTTCCTCCTATTTATGTCGTCATGCCTTGTTTATTGCTGTCTCTGTTAGCTATTATCACTTTATTTCAGTGTATATCTCCCACTCCCATTCACCATCCCTTAGATAGTTTCTTTGTCCCTCCCCCACACTCTCTGAGACCTTGTCTGGTTTAACTGGATTCTCCAGAGATGTAACCTCTTTCATTGTCACTCAATGCCTAGGCTTACCTCCACTGCACATTCAGTCTGCCATACTCTAATCTGCCCAAGTTATACATCTATTCTACTATGTTTAGAAATCTTTTTTTCATTTTCCCAAAAGCGCTAAGCGGACAGTTCTTGTCGCCATTAGCCGTATCCTTATCCTACTCATTCTCTGATCCTCATGAGATGTAGAGTTAACCCAGGCCCGTTAGCCCCATTCGAATCCCAACCCCTTAGGTTATCTCATTTAATGATGTGTGTAACCGTAAATGTTTGGTTTCATGTAGGTTAATAGAAGCTTACTTCCTAAATCCTGTCTGTGTCTGAATCCTGGTTTAGGAAATCCTCAAAAAAAACTAAAATATCCATCCCCAACTACAACATCTTTCATCAAGACAAAACTGCTAAAGGAGGCGGAGACAAAATTGTATGTAAGAATAGCCTACAAAGCTCTGTTATCCTATCCAAGTCTGTGCTAAAACAGTTGGTGCTACTCATAGAAATAGAATGGATAGAAAGGCCATTGAACTGCTTGGCGTGGTCAGTTGATTAGTACATAACAAAATGGCGATTGTTGTTAGTTGTCATGGTGACAACACGCAAATCGGTTTAATGCGGAATTAGGCCGCTAGATCTTTGCAATGGAATGGTACACATAAAAATGGCTGCCGCTCTGACCATTCTGCTACATTCATTTGAATTGATATGTCCTTTCTATCCATTCCATTTCTATGGTGCTACTACTGCTAAAGATCTTTCTCCAGAAATAAGTCTCTAACTCATCCCCTGCTGTGCCCTAGCTACCATATGTGAACTGATTGCCCCCCATTCAGAGTTCTTACTTTTAGGTGACCTAAAAATGGATATGCTCAACACTCCAGCCAATATGCAATCTAATTGTGATGCCCTCAGCCTCACACAAATTATCAACAATCATACAGTGCAGCGATTTTTATCGACTTGGCCAAGGATCCTTATAGACAGTCTCAATAGTCTCGGTTTCTTGAACGACTGCCTCATTGGTTCACCAACTTCTCTGATAGAACTTCTTATTTCCTGTAGTTTAACTGTTCAGAAGTTATGATGATGGCTATTGTCCATCATTTTATGAAGGGCTAATACCATAGAAATAGAATGGATAGAAAGGCCATTGAACTGCTTGGCATGGCCATTCGATAAGTACACAACAAAATGGCAATTGTTGTTAGTTGTCACGGTGACAGCACGCGAATCGGTTTAATGCCGAAGTAGGCTGCTAGATCTTTGCAATAGAATGGTACACATAAAAATGGCTGCCGCTCTGACCATTCTGCTACATTGATTTGAATTGGAATGTCCTTTTTATCCATTCCATTTCTATGGCTAATACCGTATATACCCGAATATAAGACGACCCTGAATATAAGATGACCCCCCCATTTTCCAGATTTATTTTTGGGGACAAAAAACATTTTTGGGGAAAAAATCTGGTTTTCAACAGAAAATAATTTTATTTGAAAATTCTAGTGATAATTCATTGAAAAAACAACAACATTTTAATACCATTCATTAAAGGTGCTATAATGTAATACATGTACTGTAATAAATCCAAAAATGACGCCAATGCCTCATCAGATATTAAGGAAACATGTTAAGCTGAAATACTATATTTTCTGAAAACAATGCTAATGTCAGTATTTTTTCTTTTGGAAAAGTATGTTCCGTGACGGAATTTATGTTTAGGCCTGTGTGTTGTTATCAACTGCCCATTTTGACAGCACAAATGGATTGCCAGGCATACCTGTAAAAAAGCAAACACAGCCCGCTGCAGCCATGTAAGCAGCAAACAAACAAACGAGATCATAGAGATTCTAGACAACCTAAAAAAACTCTGCATGTTTCTAAACGGTTCCATGACCATAGACGTAGTAAAACACAGTTCGCTTGTCATGATTGCGCTGATCTTGTTCGTCACATTAATTTCGATTCTGGGGAGGAGGTGCGCGGAGGGATACAACTCAGGTATTTTTTAATTTGAACTGCAGTACCCATTTTTTAACGCTGGCTGTCCGTTTTACATATAGCACATTTAAATGTTTCCCCCTGCTTTCTCCGTTTCCACCGGGATTTTGTCATTTGTATATCGCGAATATAAGACAACCCCCAATTTTTCAGCCTATTTTTAGGACAAAAACCTCATCTTATATTCGGGTATATATGGTACAGTCATACCCAGTTATCAGGTCAAATCTTTGATTATGGCAGCATATGCCAAACAATCTTCTATGTATGTCATTGTCTATGCCAAATCAACGAAAACCAATGCACAACAGCTAGCTATCAACTTGCCCTATTGAAAAGAAGCATAGCAATGGGATCCTGGCAATGTAAAAGACACAGAACTAAAGTCATCCAGTGATTTTAAGACAGCAGAGAAGCTATTATCATTTTGGAACCTGCAAAACAATTTACATGTTTGAGTACTAGTTCATGAGTACTAGTGAGCATGTCTCTGATGCAGGTTGTGAAACTTCTGGAACAGGGGGTTTAGTTAGTGACAGTGTGGTAACCATTCTGGGGGAATTAGAGGAGGCATGTTGTCAGTGGCTCTGGTAACAACATGGGGGGATGGGCCTTCATTTACCACATGCTCTGGCAAAGATGTGCTCTGCCTCTAGGTGGTCATTGAATCTTCCAGTATGATTCAGGGCCGAGGAGAAACTATGGGTCCAGGCAGACGCCATCTCAGGTGGCTGAGGGTCGGAATTCCAAGGAGCAAAAGCGGCACATGCTTTCTCAGTCACACCGGTGTTTGGCAAAGCCGATGGTGAGCTGCTGTGCCAGCGTTTAGTTGAAGCACTTCTAAATGAGTTTGAGGGTGGAGAGGAATCATGTGGGTTTTTTGCATACTCAGTCTATCACAGGATTGAAAACACACAAGACACAGGATGTCATGGAGGAAGACAGGCCTACCGAAGCTCTCATATAATGCTGTCCAAACTATGTGGAGCTGAATCCTAGAACATTGAAAGGCTAATGTCTTCAGTTGGACGGTCTTTCATTTGGTCTCTAAGAAGAGGGGTACCTAAGATTAGCCACAGCAGAGATCTAATCATTAGAACCCGAAGGAACGTGTTACCAAATTTAGGATTGCATTAATTTGTGGAACAAGGTATGAGTCTGTCTGGCTACATTTAGTAGTGTGTAGTCCCCACATAACCTCTTCTTTTACATTTTAATCATTTAGCAGACACTCACATCCAGAGAAAATTACAGTACGTTGGAGCAACTTAGAGTGAAGTGCCTTGCCCAAGGACACAATCAAATTTGGCATAGCCAGGATTCGAACCGGAAACCTTCCACTCCCTAACCGCTGAGCCATCTGACCCCTGTGATTTTTGCCTTCACAATGGCAAAGTGTGAATGTCGCTTACCGCATCCCCATCATGCATTTTGTTTTTTGATAGGCGGATCATAGCCTGTGTCAATCTTGTGCCGCACCTGATGAGTCTGACCCACCTACTCGCTCAAGAGTGAAGCTGTTTTTAAACTCTAACAGCAAGTGCCAAATGTGCCCCTGCCACCAGGGTTCTCCGACATCAAAGTGATTTCCCCATGTAACATTATTGGCAGGCGTTGTCATGGAGGTAGCTGGGGTAATTTCACCCACTGCAATAGGGGCGGAGTATACTGCAGCTATGGCTTTCAGGTGATAGATGGGCTGAGGGAGAGTCACACATAGATGTGAGGAAGGAGGGGCAGCCATGGATCCGCTTTGACTGAAGAACAGGGGCTTTGGGCTGTATCAATGTAACAGCAGGTGGGAGCATGGCGCACACCCTCCATAGAAACCCTGTGTGCCTCCTGTCTATCTCAGAAACTCCTAACCACTGTTACAAGGTTCGTTTTCACCTGCTAGCTACGCAGAATGATGTAACAACCCCCCCCTTCCCCACTGTTGTAGTCATTATCCCCTTGCCTTTCATAGGTGCCAGATCACCTTTGTCCATGCGGAGCTGCACAAATACATCCAACCTGGTACAGTACAATGTTCGGCCTCACCAGGCTCAGAGTGGAGAAAGTCACCACCTCCACAGGGACAGAGAAAGAATGAAAAACGCTCAGACCTCCATGACACTGCCCTCCATTTGTGTGCCTTCAACCTCTTCTGTCGATGTGGACCCTAAACTGTTTCCATGTGTTCTGGGAATATTGTGTCGTGTGTTGTTCAGTGCTGCGTGCATTGACACAGCACAAATGAGTCATTTCAGCCTCCCATACAGGCTTCTCTGGCATTGGGCTGCTCTGCACAGTGGTTATATCTCCAAACACCCCCCACTGATGCCCCAGAGAATCTCCCTCCGCAAAGCCAGCTCCAAGGCATCCTCTAATGACTCAGCTAGGTGGGTGAGAGTGGCCTATTAACTGGTTGCGTGCCAGCTTGCTCTGCACATACTGGGGCATGTCACTGTAGACCCGTGCTTGCAGAGGAAGACTTTCTATGCCATTAGGCAGATCTCATAGTGGTTCCCCTGACTGCATTGATTGCTCAGTGTAGCATCTCAGGTTGTAAACAACCACCAAATTATTTTTCTCACTATTCCAATTTAAGTTCCAAACTGCAAAAAATGTCAAAAAAGACAAAAAGAAAAAATATATCTTTATATTTAAGAGGATATTTGCTTAATTTAATGCTCCAATCCACAACTTTCATGATTGCAACAAAGTAAATGTTACCCCCCTCCTCCCACTTTAGACTAGACATGTAGTGTATTGTTTATATTATGATCAATCTAAGTAGGATCATTATCTTACCACAGTAAGATAGAAACCTAACAGTGTTTTTCACTGCTATTGCAGCCATTTCCTTACGTATTGTCCAGGAGGGAATCTCCACCAAAGTGTGTGACATATGGTTAGCTAAAGAGGAGGAATTACGATTGGAAGAATTGTCAATCAAACTAGAGCTGCACAGTGATGTCCAATGTGTTTACAGTGCCGACACAACATCTAGACACCGCAGAGCGAGAGAAAGTACTAACCTAGAGACCTCAGGGAAAGAAACAGAGTATCAAGCAGGGACCCGATTGTGAATCTATATCAACTGTTTTACAAATTAAAATGGCAACAGGTGCACTGGAGAGGCAACAGCAATGCAAGCCCACAAAAGGGAATGGTTTTGCAAGTGGTGGCCACAGAAAATTGCTCTCTCCTTATCCTTTCTGAATGATTCTTCTTCAGTTTTGTGTTTTGCTAGTGTCCTTGTCACTACTGTTAGCATCAGGCTGTACCTGTTAACCATTCAGGTTGCACAGGCAGTCCTGCTCCTCCAAGATGGCACATTTATACTTGCCATCACAAAAAGGTTTGCTGAGTCTACCAGTACAGTCTGAAGAGCATGGAGGAGATACCAGGAGAAGGGCTGTTACCAGTGCATGCAACATCAACCAGCATGACTGGTTTAGCGGTGGGTCAGTGATGGTCTGGGGAAGCACATCTCTGGAGGATTGCACAGACCTCCACCTGCTAGCCAAATGTACCCTGACTGCTATTAGGTGCTAGGATGAAATCCTCAGACCCATTGGTAGACCTTACGCTGATGCAGTGCGCCCTAGGTTCCTCCTGGTGCCGGACAATGCCCGGACTCCTGTTGCTAAACTGTGTAAACAGTTCCTGGATGACGAAGGCCATTGACTGTCCATCACGTTCCCCAGACCTGAATCCAATTGAGAACCTGACAGCTCACTGATGCCCTGATCCAGGTCTGGGAGGAGATCCCCCAGGACACTGTCTGCAGTCTCATCAGGAGCATACCCAGATGTTGTCAGGAGTGCATACAGGCAAGTGGGGGCCATACACACTTGTCACATTATGAGTTGCCGTGATGAAATTCATGCAAGTTGAAACAGCCTATGATTTCAATAGTTTACTTTGATTTTCGGTGTGAGTTTGAATCCAGCATTCAATCAGTTGGTGATTTTGGTTTCCATTGACTGTTGATACATAATTTTGATTCCAACAAATTACACAATGCACAGTAAAGATTTTAATATTCAATATGTTTCGTTCATTAATTTCCAATGTGGGGTTTGAGTGTTCTCGTAATTATTTGGAGCTGTGTACTTTTATTATCTAATACAAATATAGCTTGTTTAGGAAATTAATCTTAGTTTAAGAATGTTTAGATGTTTTTACCTGGAAACAAGATATAGATTTTGCCAATGGAACAAGACTTTTAGACTTTGAAGTGCATAATTTGCAGGCCTAACTAATAAAGCAAATACTTGTTCCTGTGAGGTTCTGTCTTGCATGACAAGCTAAGTCATAACAGTCAGTGTTTCTAGCCGAACTACAACTTCAGTTTTTGCTTGGATGTGCCGGCGCAAATTGGCATAGCGCTGCTTGCGATTTGGGATAGATAAGTCGCATTGTCTACCTTGCCACGTCGCTCTCCAGCGACTCCATGCGTGTAGATCGGGTGCCTGTAAGTTCAGTTGCGTAAGTGTATTTGAGCGGACTAAAGGCTTCCATGTTGGATGTGCATTGTGAAAAGAAAAGACTCGGGCCGACTCGGAGACGAGTTGATTGAATAGCTCGCATCTGTCCAAGGAGTTGCCAAACTGCTGACAAGGCAGGGTTAGTGGGAATTGGAAAAGACCCACTGGGAGGGGGGACAAATTAGGAAAATAATTTGTTGCTATGGAACAAATTTAGCTACAGTGCTTTCTTGTCAGTGATAAGCTTACCGTTCAAACTGTACATAAAAATATGTTACCGGTAGGGCTGGGCATTGAGAACCGGTTCCAACCTAGAATCGTTGAAAAAATGTTGATTCCATCGGAATTGTTTGGAAAATTTGGTTTTGATTCCAGACGATCGATTCCAAAATGCGCAAGTTTTGCTTTCCGTAGCGGCCAGCCAGCCACTGTACTGCCAGGGGCAGCCAGGCTGTTGTTGTGTTATCCGCCACCAAGCACACAAAAGCGGCACTCAAAGGTGTGGCATTCAACACTATTGTTCCTGCTAAGCTCATTTCCAAGCTCAGGATCCTGGGTTTCAACTCCTCCCTTTGCAACTGGATCCTAGACTTCCTAACGAGAAGACCCCAGATGGTGAGAATGGGCAACCTCACCTCCTCCACAATGACCCTGAGCACCAGAGCCCAACAGGGCTGGTTACTCAGTCCCCTCTTGTACGCTCTGTTCACTTATGATTGTGTGGCCACACGCAGTTCCAATACCATCATAAAGTTTGCTGATGATACAACCATCCTAGTTCTCATCTCCAACAACGATGAGACTGCATACAGAGAAGAGGTAAGAGCCTTGGCTACCTGGTGCCAGAGCAACAACCTCTCTCTCTCAACGTCAGCAAGACAAAAGAGATGATAGTGGACTTTAGGAAGCAGCAGAGGGAGGGTCCTGCCCCCATACACATCGACGGAGCTGAAGTCGAGAGAGTTTCAGAGTTCAAGTTCCTCGGTGTGTTCATCAGCGACAACCTCACATGGTCCAGACAGACAATCTCGGCAACAAAAACTGCCCAAAAGTGCCTATACTTCCTGAGGAGACTCAAGAAGTTTGGCATGTCTGTCAGGATTTTAATAAACTTCTACAGGTGCACCACTGAGAGCATCCTCTCAGGCTGCATTACAGCCTGGTACAGCAGCTGCTCCGCTGCTGATCGTAAGGCCCTTCAGAGTGTGCTGAAGTCAGCGGAGTGCATCATTGGCTGCTGCCTCCCCTCCGTGCAAGGCATCTACCATAAGCGATGCCTTAGGAAAACAAAGAACATTCTCAAAGACCACAGCCACCCAGGCCGTGAACTTTTCTCACTACTGCCGTCTGGTAGACGTTACTGGAGCATCAAGGCACGGACCACCAGACTTAAAAACAGTTTCTTCCCCCAGGCCATTCGGCTGCTCAACATGGAACACAAACACTGATCGCAAATCGTCTGTTGAGCACTAACACTCTCTGGTCACTTTATGCTCTCTACATCTGATGTAGCAGAATTCAAATGCACCTTTAAAAGCAATTTTCCATGCCAAATCTATAATATTTACTACTTCTACTGTTGTACATTTTCCAGACCACTGCTCAGTACATAGCGTTTTATTATTATTATTACTATTGTC
>JACXGM010002411.1:0-47100 GCA_016801145.1 Umbra pygmaea
AGACAGCTATGCTGGTTAGAGTGTGCAAAACATACAGAGACAGCTATGCTGGTTAGAGTGTGCAAAACATACAGAGACAGCTATGCTGGTTAGAGTGTGCAAAAATGCATTAAAGGCATAAAAGGAGTGGGATTAACATGTGCGTTGGTCTGACAGTAGATTTGATAGTAGTACTTTGAAGGTGGTTAACAGGACAATGGATTCACACTTCAGGGATTTTTGTAGTATGTTCCAATGATTAGCAATGGAGAACTGGAAGGAGAGGCAGCCGAAGGAGGTGCAGGCTTTAGTGGCAATCAGAATGATAAACCTGCTTAATTGGCTCAAGCCTGCTTTCATACTTTGACATTCCATCAATTTGCAAAAAATTATCATTCTACTCACTTAATTATTTCACAATGTATTTCCCTGACTATAGTCATGCTATACATATAGGTATCATACCAAACCTTGTCAATTTTGTGTATGCATATGCAAAATGTATGCTTTGCCTTAGACCACCAGTTCAATGGAGGGCTTAGTGTATGCAGGATTTCGCTCGTACCTTGAACCTGACCGATTGATTGTGTCACTAATTGGTTAGGATCTCCCCTCACCTGGCAGTCTAGATCTTAATTAGACACTAATGAAAGGGAAACACCAAAAACCAGCTTACACTTAGCCCTTCGTGGAACCGGTTTGACACCTGTGCTTTAGACTGTTAGATTGTCAAAAGATTCATGCATATATTTTATGTAACAATCCTGGCCATCCAGAAAAATCGTATTCCCCTCTGGGCATAGCTATTGTCTAGCACCAGCTCTGCTTTGCGGCAGGAAATGATTGCTCATAGTTGTTTGAGACAACTTCCATAATTTCAAAGTTCCTGAACAATTTAACTGGGGTTCTGTTATATTCTTGGTATCCCACTAGGAGGCACTTACATCAGTGTGACATCAACCTTGAAATGGTGAGTTGTCTCCACGCATACAATATTTCTTCATGGTTCCAACGTTTTGTTCTGTATTACAAAATGAACAGCTGCCGAAAAGTTTGTGTGAGAAGGGTACCTGAAATAGTTAAGTAACTGAAAGCCATGAAACAGAAAGCAGCAGCTGAGAACAATGTCAAATAACGGATGTTGAAATTTCCTGTCATTGTTCGATAGAAGCACTAACATTTAGCCATGTATGTCATTTTAAATAGTAAAAAAAGGTATTGAAAATAAATAAATAAAAACTGTATGTTGTCATTACACAATGTTGCCTTGAGGAGATTGCCTGTATCTATATGGCAGCTATTGAAAGTTTAATTAGTTGTCCGAAGTTGAAACGGCTGTAAAATAGGCTATGCTTGGAAAGCTTTTCTCACCCTGAATTGCCTGACATCCTTTGGGGGAGTCATTGGTGGGGATAAGGACACTGTGAAGGAAATGAAGTTAGTGAACTGAGTGGGGTCAACTGCACAGGAAAGACAAACTCACTGGAGACGCGTGTATCGGTCTGTCACAAATCCACAAAACGCAGATCATGCTGTAGTTATTCGTGCAATGCCGCCTCGACATACAAAGATAACATTAAATAGTCAATGAAAAAAATATGGTGCCTCCAAATATCTGCTTTATTTGAGAAGCATTGCGAAGCAAAACTGAGAAACGATTACACTTTTTATGTCTATTTTTTATTTAATTTTAAGGGGAATTGTTGTAAAGTTGTAGAGGAAATATTTTCTTAATCGAATCGAATATGCATGGTACCTAACTTGCATCCCAAAAATCATAGGCCTAATCTGTTAAAATCATAAGGATGAGGATATGTAGACTATTCTAGATAATTAGAGTTGTCATATTTATATTATTAAATAATTTTATTAAACGTATTTTTGTAGTTTTAATGTTCTATATGACATACATAGCCTAGATAAGATAGGCTAGTGTTTACAAATGCCACTATTCTAAACAAGTAAATGCTGCGGGAGCATGTAAACTACTTGTTTCCGTCTTTGAAAAGGACCTCACGCAATTAGCTTTTTTATGGCTGTGGTCCTATTTCTTCTTGATTCCCCTTATTTCATGGTTCAATTGAGATGCAACTCCGACTTGCTCACACTGAAGGCAAGGGGAGTTTTTTCACTCGCTTCCCATTGGTTGCCTGCTGGCAACTCCAGTAACATTTACATTCATACACCCTGCGCTTCACATGTCTTTTTAAAATAACTCACTGTCATCCTTGGTAACGACTTCAAATAGACAGTAACATTTATTTAAATTTGGGAATAATTTAACGGAAAGACGACTGACAGGGACAACATCACGACAGGTGAGTGAGGAAATCATTGTCTAAACCAGACACAACTCTTTTGAATGCTTTGGTGACCATAGGTCAGACACTGTTTTATTAATACTTCTTATATCACGTGGCTAGCGTTTTTCACGAGTTTTCGCGATTCCATGACAATCACCGTTACTGCAAACATTGCCTATTAACCCATCGAATGCGTTATGTTTGTAAAATACACGTTTTATTTTTTTAAATGTTTTTTTGCAGTAATAGCCTATATTGTGGTTGCTAAATGGATTAAATTAATAGATTAGAGGTTGTAATCTGTTCGTTGTCATTTATGATGGATAACAGCACGTCCTCGTTCAAGGTAAGATGCTTAAAATGTAACACTAGAGGGTTCCAACCCATGAGCTGTCTTGGAGGAAAGTTGTTGCAGTTATTCAACAGTCCTCCTGAACCGCGGGCTGCCTAATTGAATACAGATGCGGAATTCTATGCTCTTTTACCGTTTAGAAATTGGATGCATTTGGGAAACTTTATGAGGCCTGCAAAATGTGCCTGCAGAAGCTGAAAAGACGATTACACTGGTCCCCTAGAATTATAAATCGTGCCTTGTTCATAAGTCCCTTGTATAATTTATCAGAAGCGTATATTACTAGGCAAGGAAGAAATTCAGTACTGAAAATATTAAAGCCAATCGTGAAATTATTATATTATTATTATTATATTATCATTCCATATAATATGCTATCCATATAATATGATCGATATATTCATCGTATTATAGCTATGTTTTAGAAGTATTTCTAAAGCTCGTTACAACAAATGATTGATGTCTAGTTTTCCATCAGTATTTATAGGCTATTCTATATAGCCTAGTTATCTTAAAATAATGCTCCAGTTGTTTAGGTGGCGTTTTTAGGTGGCATATAACAAGGGAACCGTTAGATTTAAATGTTTCACATTGACAAGGATTCGAATCTTTAAAAAAGTTATATTTAATTGTTAGTTCTGTTTTGGAGACTATTGTTTGTCTCCGCGTCATTTCCTTGATGTTAAGAATGTTAAACGCTGCATGTGCCAGCCTTCTTGATAATTGCAGACTGAGGGAATGACTAAAGACACCGTCCTCGAGGTGCCCTTTCACCCTAGACTGTCTAAGCTACACTTATTAAAGCGAAAAGTGATTCAATATGTGGTACGGTTTAAGGAGAAACGTGATGGGGGTTGGGTTTGTGGCTCTGTTGCCCTGCTTTCAACGTAATTAAACCGTAGTAGTTCTGTCGTAAGCTATATAGTAATGAACAGCAGGATGAGAATAACTGATTGTCAATGTGCCACTATATAAGCAACTAATGAATACATTTAAAAATGGAACACAGTGGTCCTAATAATTTACTTGATTGGCCTATTAACCAAATAGGTTATAAACGTAATCCATGTTTCGGTTGAAGTGGTTCGGTGGAATGTAAAGCAATACTCAAAACCTAAAAAAACACTGCAAAGCGCTTATTATAGTGATCCAGAGATAAATATTGCATACTTACGTTGATTCAGCCTATAATGTTGACAATAAGTGATCACACCAGCAATAACAATAACACGCAAGCAAAAAAGGCTTCCAATGTTTAAAAAAAAGGGTGTTCAAAATATGTGCCTGGAGAACCTATCAATAAAGATTGTACTTAATATATATAATATAAAAAATATTTCAAAGTCAGAGTGCAGTAAAAGGGACTAGATTTGCCAGGGGAAAGGTTATCTTTTTGATACAACTGTAGAATAAAGATATGATATAGGGCAATAGTAAATTAATTCTGAGTGAATGGATGAATAAAACCGTTCATTCTTTGCAGATGTTAATCCATTTATGAAGAGAAGTTGTTAGTGGTCACGCTTTACAGAAAAATTAAGAGAATTGGCAGAATTCCCAGTGTTTCCCAACAGGAAGCAGGTCATTCTTCCAATCCGACATAACAATTTCAAATTTAGATTTTAACATTGGTCTTACCGACACAATGATTAATGCCATCCCTGAACATTATAAAATGTATTTTCCATTACATTGATACTGTTGATAAATGCTATTTACATGTAGCAATATAATGACTGGAATATTCATTATCAGTAGTAATTTCTTAATTGCATTTTTATTGGACGCATATAATGTCTTTATTAACTGTATATTTTGATTAGCATATCGCGGTTAAATGAATTATTCTTATTATTAGTTCTACATTATATATTTTTTTTTCTAAAATGTTTGTACTCACCCTAGGGCCCGTTGAACATCTCTCGGCCCTCTGTCCTATGAACATGTTTCAGACAGTCCCTGATACCTCGTCTTACGTCAAGGTAAGACAACATCGTCTCATCGAACAGGTAATTTTAGGTCAGGTCTGGGCCTTCACGTTATATTTATTGTGTTGATAATTGGTTAATACTTTACTGGTATTTTACTTTATTGTTAAGTATACAACACAATAAAACATTTGTATAGTCACCTTAGAATTATAGCCCTGTATTGGCCTATATGGTATGCTACTGTATGTTATATCTGTCTAGACGTCAAGCATATTTCTGTAGCACATCATGATATTTGACATTATGCAGTTTTTTTTAACTTTCTCTGCCACAGTCTGAAAGAATGTAAACAAAGCAAATAGCGACCATCTGGTTTTCACATTTAAAATGCTAGCATTGAATCACATGTTAAGGGATGCTGCTTGGAATTCCTGCAACCTGACAATTTGTAGGAATGGGGACGTTTTTCTGGAAACGAAATATAGATTATCATTGTTTAATAAGGATTAAATAATATTTGTTATTGCTTATCAGGTTTAACATCAAAAATACATGTTTTGTTCACAAAAAATGTATAGGCCTAAACAATGTATAAAACAATGCAATCCAGACATGTCACCCCGATTCTACGGAACTTCCAGTGGAGTGGTGTGTATTAGAACAAATAATATGGATCTGCCTAAATGTCATTGTGCTTGCGAATGGCTCATTAAGGAAATACATGTTTTATTTGCTTCTGATAGGGAGTATGTTGCCAAGTCATTCTTTGAAAAAAGCAATTGCCTAGGCCAGCATGCATAGACTACAGCCTATGCCATTCAGTAAAATACTCAATTTTGCTGAACCATTGATATTATATACAAAATCTACTAATATTTTGGTAATGTATTTCTCTGAGTAGTATTTGTGGTAGGCTACTATACAGAAAGTCAATACTTGGTCTGGCTAATAATTCAATGCATTTTTAGATAGGCCTACTGCATTATCTAACATTAGCTACATTATTTCATTTCCTCGACCCACACAGGATATTTGATAAAATAGTTATAAAAGTCGTAATAAATGTATAATTGTTGCAGGGTATCGACATCGGTATTGATGATTAGATACAGTTTCCTCTACTTTTGAAACGTTCGCTCGCCTTATATCTAGGCCACATGCACATACAAACCAAAGAAGGCATACGTCCAAGTTCATCAGTTCTATTTGGGGCTTTCCTTTTGTTTTAATCTAAACATTCACTGAATTATTTTGTTTTGCGGGGACAATATATTGGTCACATTTTGAACAAGACATGCTTCAAGACAACGTTTCATGCGAATCCATGGTCTAGCATTCGTTTTGTTTGGTTAAGGCCAGGCGAGACTGAAGCGCTCCAATAAAAATAAATTTCAAATTAATTATGGCCTAGAGCAAGGGGCCAGACAGTTTGGTCTTGTGTGCTGCAGTCTCTGATTTTCGCCTTCAGTATTTTTACTATGGCTTTTCTTTTTTGTTTGGGGGGGCTTTCTTATTGCCCTAAGTGAAAGGCTGACCAGAACTTTTTGGTCGAATGAACATTGAACGAACTTAAATGATGATTCATATGTGGTTAAAATAAGCTAAAAGTAAGTAACAAACTCCTAAATATGACTGTCATCCTGTGACTTTAATGTTATTTCTTTTTACTTTTTAATGTATATTTCTGCACCAATAATGTAATCAATATAATGACAGCGAATAGGGATGCCTAACAATTGCATTCGTTAAGCATAAACTGCATAACAGGCTGGTTGTTTTTCGTTTAAAAATATAAATTAATGCAAGTTCTCAATGGGCGCGATGGCAACCATTTAAAATCGGCAAAACATCAGTTGTACCCGCCCACTCCTTGTATTTTCCAATCAAGGGGAGGTACTTTCTTCCCTAGTTCGTGGTGGGAAGAAAAGCATGGCTGTTAAATGGCAGCGTCAAGCCAGATGTTCAGTGGTTCGCTATATAAACCAACTTGCATCTGTTTATTGGCCTTCGAAAATGTTTGTTACCACTGCATTCATTATGACAATGGGCGGGTCCAGGAAAGCATTTGCCTCTGCATAAACCTTCATGTTCCGTGCTAAATGAAGTGAATAATTCCAATCGCGGTAGCTTGTAGTATACTGCATGTCACACACAATTTCAAAGATTTGAGGCATTTTGGATATCTGTTAGTAACCAAGTAGGTCCCCAGATTACCTGAAGTCTACTAATTACAATGATACAAAATGTAATATCATATTTCCGTCGATATTGTAAATAATGTGAAATGAAACATTTACAAGTCACAACTGGTAAGATCCTTGAATGCATTGCTGCAGTAAGACCTTCATCATCATATGCATTTATGATGATACCTCAAGTTTTATAATACAAATAAAATAGTAAATAAAGATAACTAAATCGTACCACTGCACTTTTAACCTAAAATATACATTGAGAATTAACTTTCTCCATATCGATGTTGTCAGTGTGGTAGTGGCCATAGGGACTTAACCTGGACAGGCAAAAGCAGGGGGTATTCTGGAGAAGAACTTTAGCAAGTTGGAATCTCACTCTCAGAAAAGGAGGTAGGAGACTGTACATAAAATGGTACATAGCTTGTCACTGGGGCTGTACCCTACCAACCATGGTACGAATATTGTAACCCTCAGCATGGGTCCATATTTTTACCAATGATAAATGTGTACAGTTTTGTCCCTCAAGGTTCATAAGTGTCCCATTAGAAGTACAGATATCAATAGTAAGAACATGGACCCATGCCGAAGGGTACAATTTTCGTACCTCGGTAGGGTATAGCCCCAGTGACAAGCTTTGTACTATCATAGGTACATCCTCCTACCTTATTTTTTGAGAGTGTACCTGCCTATTATTATCATAAAAATGCATGAAGCAGATCTATAGAATTTATGCAGTTTTAATGGCAAAGGGCGGTCACAACAAATATGATCTTTTATAAAGTTTTTCATTGTTAACATTGTTTCTAGGACTTTTTATCACATGACTATAATTATCCTATAGATCACCTTCCTTTGCAGTCAACAAGTCACAGCTGAAACTATTTACTCATGAGTACATGTATTTTAGTCCTGTGTGTGTTTGGTTCAGTGTCGTTCATTGTTTCTGTGTAGTATATAAAGGTATAGCGGGGTATGTGTAGATCAGTGGTTCTCAAACCTCTCCTGGGGGACCCCCAGCCATGCCATATATTAGATGTATTCCAGAGCTAGCACACCTGAATCAACTTGTCAACTAATCATTAAGCCCTTACCTGCTTCAATCAGATGAGCTAGTTCAGGGCTACAACAAAACTGTGAGATGGCTGGGGGTCCCCGAGGAGAGGTTTGAGAACCACTGGTGTAGATCCATCAGAATAGATATTGATGTTTTTGACATCTGCTTTATCAGTGTTTTTGATTAAAACTATATTTCCTTTGTACCTTTCACATTAATCTCAATTTTCTCACTGCAACCTGCAATCTAATGACAATTTGTATTATATTTACACTGCATTCCAAATTATTAAAGCAATTAAGAAGGATGTTCCACATTATTAAGCAGGCCACAGGTTTCAAGCAATATGGGAAAGAAAAAGGATCTCTTTGCTGTGGAAAAGTGTCAAATAGTGCAATGCCTAGGACAAGGTATGAAAACATTAGATATTTCACGAAAACTTAATAAAAAAGGCCTGATCATCGTACTGTGAAGAGATTTGTGGCTGATTCAGAGCACAGATGGGTTTGTGCAGATAAAGGCATAATGAGGAAGGTTACAATCAGACAAATTTATTGGATTAAGAGAGCAGCTGCTAAAATGCCATTACAAAGCAGCAAACAGGTAGTGGAAGCTGCTGGTGTCTCTGGAGTCCCGCGAACCTCAAGGTGTAGAATTCTCCAGTGGCTTGCAGTTGTGCATAAACCTAATTTTCAGCCGCCCCTAACTAATGCTCACAAGCAGCAACAGTTGCAGTGGGGCCAGAAATACATGAAGACTAATTTTCAAACACTCTTATTTACTGATGAGTACCGTTCAACCCTGGATGGTTCAGATGGATGGAGTAGTGGATGGTTGGTGGATGGCCACCATGTCCCAATAACGCTGCGACATCAGCAAGGAGGTGGCTGAGTCATGTTTCGGGCCGGAATCATGGGGAGAGAGCTGGTAGGCCCCTTTAGGGGGGAGAGAACTGGTAAGCCCTTTTAGGGTTCCTGAAGGTGTGAAAATGACCTCTGCAAAGTATATACAGTATCTGACTGACCACTGTCTTCCATGGTACAAAAAAAACTGTGCCTTACATAGCAAAATCATCTTCATGCATGACAATGCACCATCTTATGCTGCAAAGAATACTTCTGGTCATTGGCTGCTTTGGGCATAAAAGAAGAGAAACTCATGGTGTGGCCCCCATCCTCCCCTGACCTCAACCCTATTGAGAACCTTTGGAGCATCCTCAAGCAAAAGATCTATGAGGGTGGGAGGCAGTTTGAATCAAAACAGCAGCTCTGGGAGGCTATTCTGACATCCTGCATAGAAATTCAAGCAGAAACTCTCCATAAACTCACAAGTTCAATGGATGCAAGAATTAATTGGGTAGTTTGTTCAATAAAATTAAACTTATACCCTAACGGTTGGTGACTTGAAAATTATACTGACTGTCATTTGCATAAATTATTTAGGAAAATCAGTGTAAAATATAATTTGCATAATAATTTGGAATGTGGTGTAGGAGCATTTCATTTTGTTATTTTTTAAATTATCTTCAGTTTATAGATCTTTTTGCTTGTGCTATTAGGCTTTAGCACAGTATTATATGTTCTAAGATCACTTCCAAAAATAAATCCCTCAAATCATGATGACAAGCCATTGTGTTAAATAATGTTAGTTAGTTAGCAAGATTTCTACAGGGATAATTCCAAGCAGACATGTCAAAGACCCATTAATGATCAAATCCTGAATGCTTTGCACAGACTGTGCTATTCATTTAGGGCAGGTGATTGCTCCCACCCTTGCAATGGCTCGACCTTATTCGCATAAACTTGCTGAGCAAGTTAAAATGAATGTAACTTGGAGCACAGCGGCTCCAGAGTATTTTAGAGAGGTGTGCATTGCTTTGCAGATTTGTGTGTATTTTGAGGCCTCCGCAAATGGGATGCAGAAGAGCGGTATTGCGCCAGAGAAACCCATTAATTTCAATGACCTCTCCAAAATTCCCTGGAGCCCTGCGCTCAAAGTTCAAATAATTTCAATATTGGCCCAGAAGCCGCTGACCGATTGAAGTTCAATCTAATCGAATTACAGTTTGTGGTCATATTGTATTATGAACCAAAATGGGATAGGAGCTGTTTCTGTCTATGCATGTCTATGCAATGATGCCTTGCGCCGCACCTTCTCCACACCCAATGGGCACAGGACATTGAGAAGATGTTGTAAAGACGTCTTTTTGGATGTAAAGACGTTAAACAGATGTCTTTACAACACCCTGTGTCCAATCTTCAAATATATTCAACTAACCCAAAATCCTGCCATTGCTCAACTCAATGCTCAACCAATGGCATCCCAGTTTGATTGTGTTGTTGAAGTCACAAAACAAAAACAGTAGCAAAAATGAATTGTGTTTGTCATGGTATCCTAAACTACAATTTAACACTGAAATTGTATCACAATATGGGTAGGAAGTTATTGGAATTAAATAATTTCAATTAGGACAATCTTTGCTTGCTAGCTAGGTACATAGCTATGCTAGTGCTAGCTGTGTCAGGATGGGCCCTAACTAGCAGAGTTTTCATTCTATGAACCAATATTGAGAACAAACTTATATTGTGTGGATTTGAGTTTCTAAAAGTATGTCTTCACCCTACTTTGCGTGGGATGGTGCACATATCACCAATCATCAGTTAAAATGTTTTTCAACTTCGACTCTTGCTGTTGCTACATTATCAATGTGTAACCAATGGCATTCCAGTTTGATTTTGTGTAGACACTAATATAAAAAATCTAGGAGAAGCTCCTCTATGTTTGTACCCCGAACTACAAGCTAGGTAGAGTGCTACAATACACATGTACCTAACAGAGATCAAGGCACTGACAGTTGATCATTTATCTGGCCCTAGCGAATATGTGCCGCCGAACCAATTATCTTTTAGGAAGAAGGAAACCATTCACATGCTTCAGACTGAGTGAGTACACTAGCCTTAATAGCCCAGTAAATTACTAATGATGACTAGTTTGATGACAGGTACTGCCATCAGCTGATACTAACTAAACCAATTTCACTCTGATTTCCTGTCTGAACTTACTGCACTATTACACCGCATTTCAAATTATTAGATGAATGATATTTTACACAGATTTTCCTAAATAGTCGATGCAAATAACAGTCAGTATAATTTAAGTCACCAACCATTAGGGTATAAGTCGAATTTCATTGAACAAACCACCCAATTAAAACAGTATTTTTTCTAATTATTATGCACAACAGAGTTTCAAAACATTTTATAGGTTGTAAAGAACTGAAAATGGTCATTTGTTGAATTTGCAGCATTAGGAGGTATATTTACTAAAATCAAAAAACAATTTCAATAAAACACATCTTAACAAGGCAAGTTACATTTTAACATAGGACCCCTTCTTTGATATCATCTTCACAATTCTTTTATCCTTTGAACTTGAGTTTATGGAGTTTCTGCTTGAATTTCTTTGCAAGATGTCAGAATAGCCTCCCAGAGCTGCTGTTTAGTTGCAAACTGCCTCCCACCATCATATATCTTTTGCTTGAGGATGCTCCAAAAGTTCTCAATAGGGTTGAGGTCAGTGGAGGATGGGGGCCACACTATGAGTTTCTCTCCTTTTTATGCCCATAGCAGCCAATGACACAGAGGTATTCTTTGCAGCATGAGATGGTGCATTGTCATGCATAAGGATGATTTTGCTACGGAAGGCACAGTTCTTTTTGTACCATGGAAGATAGTGGTAAGTCAGAAACTATATACTTTGCAGAGGTCATTTTCACAACTTCATACCAGCTCCATACCAGCTCTCCTCATGATTCTGGCCCAAAACATGACTCCGCCACCTCCTTGCTGATGACGCAGCCTTATTGGGACATATAGTGCCCATCCACCAACCATCCACCTGGACCATCCAGGTTGCAAGGCACACATCAGTAAACAAGACTGTTTGAATATTTGTCTATGTATTTCTGTGCCCACTGCAACTGATTCTGCTTGTGAGCATTAGTTAGGGGTGGCTGAATATTTGGTTTATGCACAACTGCAAGCCTCTGGAGGATCCTGAATTTCATGATTCATGAAATTCCTAATGTTTTCATACCTTGTCCAAGGCATTGCACTATTTCACACATTTCCGTAGCAGAGAGATCCTTTTTCTTTCCCATATTGCTTGAAACTGGTGGCCTGCCTAATAATGTGGAACATCCTTCTTAAGTAGTTTTCCTTTAATTGGGCTCACCTGGCAAACTAATTATCACAGGTGTCTGATATTGATTTCAGTGATCCAAAGAGCCCGGAGACACTACCATCCACGTGTTTGATTGAAAAACAAAATATTTAATGTTTAAGACACTTAATTCCAATTTGCATAATAATTTGGAATGTGGTGTAATATCATTTGTCTTTCTTTACCACATATATGATGTGTGAGATATGACAAGGTGAATCAGGCAAATATTGCCACCAACCAGCTGCATGGTGCCATGTTGGACATGATTCACCTTGTCATATCTCACACATATGGCCATCAGGTATGTAATTGGCAAAACTTAAGATGGGAGCTGAGATTGGCCAAAACCACTTATTTTCACTTCGTGATAAGTACACTGTAGTTTAGATGTTTGGTCAGGAAACAAGCACATTGTGTTTCCATTCTACAAAATAGTTTTTTTTGTAGTTTATAATTATTTTATTAAATAAATTGGGAAGGTTATTGGGGAGACAGTTCAACACCAGTTAAATGCCCTAATGTCTAGACCAACGTATTGTGAAAGGCCTAATCATATTTAAAATATTAGATACTATTGTCCAAAAAGCAAAGCGATAAATGCCATCTATTCCAAATGGATTTGAAATGCACTCTACAAGAACAATACATCAGAAATGATGACAATACATCATAATAACAATTAACACAATGTGTTCTTTTAATAGAAAGAAGCCAATACTGTGAAAATGTTCAGCTATAATTCACTTTCCAATAGCCTTGTTTCATTACAAGTAACAACTTCAAAACCAAAACTGTGGAATAAATAAAAAGTAACGGCCACTAAACAAGGTGTCTCTCTTAATTATATGCAGCTAAACTGGCCTCGGGCAGGATAAACCTTGACCCATAGACTCTTAGGATCCAGATGTGGTTGTCTCAAGGGGACCTATCCCTAAGCAGACTACCAAATCCAGAGCAGACACGCTGTACAGTCTGTAAGTGGCAGGGGCGCATGCTCGGTTTTTTCGCTCGGTGTCCCGCTGCTCACGCAGACAAGACCCTATTGGTCTGTTCATGGAAAGAGCTTCAGTATCGGTTTTTGTTCATACCTTTATTAGCCTACTGTGAAAAAATAAAATAATAATAACAATAATAAAATCAAATATTTCTAATACATAATTACATTCATGGAAAGTATGTACATTTAATATGAGCTAAACTCCAAACATATTAAGATTGGGGGTTCCCCATTTGCAATCCAAGTGCAATACTTCGTAATATAGACTACATTCCATAATCATTTCCATCTGTGCTGGATAGCAGACGCACACGTGTGGGGAATATTACAGACTGTGGCACTTCATGCTTGTATTTCATTAATGGTGTTTAATGAAATCTTCAGAGGTAACAGGTAATGTTTTTTCCGCATTCAGCTTGTTTTTTATTTAATTTCATTTGTTATTTCGAGGAAAACCATGTCAGCTTTGTCAGCTTTGAAGGTCAGCAGTGATTTTATACCTGCTTAATAGCATAACTTTTCGTAACATTGAGCTTAATCGAATATAATTATTGAAGCAACTCACTTGCCAGTGTTTTCAAGTGTAGATAAGGCTATAATATTCATACAACATAGGCCCAAGCATAACGCTGGTAGATATTCGTAAATATTTCCGACAAAAACATTAAGAGCGGGGAAACACACAATTGTTTCCCTGCTTATCTCTATGGGACAAGTATCCTGCTTTTCGGAGCTGCAATGAAGGCAGGGCTTCCAGTGACACAAACAGCTTCCTTCTCAAAAGCGGTGACTTCACTTCCCAAATTTAAAGAAGAAAAAAACCATCCGGTTAACTGTCTTTCTATCCGCGACATATCGGGGGCTGGAATTAATTCAGGAGCGTGTCATGATTGGAATATTGTTGGGGTCCGCAGAAAATTGCGCAAAATGGACGGAACTATTAAGGTATGGGTGGGAGACGGAGTGTACGAGGTTGTGAGCTTTGATTTTCGAAGTTGCGTATCCTTTTAGCATTGGTTGCTATGTTGGTGAGCATTACCCCGTTGGTCAATGAAATTAACGGCTTTTTATTTTACCCCGAAAGCGTTTACCATAATTCCTTCCTTAATTCTGAAAGTGAAAGAAAGTTTGGTTATAAAGGAAACTTTAGATGGATTAATTTTGAAGGAGCTCAGATCAGCTCATGAATGAACAGCGTGCTTATTTGTTAAGTGAACATTTGTAGCCTATTTATTATTATTTATATACAGTTTTTTCATAAGGACTAGTGGTTTTAAAGTTTTGAGTAATATGTAGTTTAGGCAAAAGCGTATATGCTGTAGCCTACCAATAGATGGTCTTGCGTTCCATTGTATGATGTGTCAAAGATGTGGCTGCGCAATTATGGCACGGTGCCAGAGTATCCTCTCAAGTTAAGGTTCATTGTTTCAGACGTAAATTTTGATTTTTGGATTGTTCTCATGTAAGATTTCTGTACGAGAAGGTATAGCTACAATTTACCTGGCAAAATTTAATTAAAAAAAATATTAAATTAAAATAAAGTAATTAAAAAATAACCCAAATGTCAATAGTTTTAACTAGAGTATACTGGATTACCTGTAGGCATATATATCATACTACAAAAACCTAATGATGTAGAGACTATTCGATATACGGCTATTTAAGATCAATCCTCAGTCAGCCAGACTTCAGAATTAAAATGCCAGATGAATGGCTATACATATAGACTGTTCATTTCTCACCACGATATTTAGTCTTATTTTGAGAAGACATGTTGATGTCTAAGATATTTTCAGCCAAATTTATTATGATAATAGCGATGCATAACTATTGTTCTGCTAGTTGTTTGTTGTTGTAAGTTGGAAGAAGCAGGGTTGTGGGTTTATGTATGGACTGTGTGGGGTGTAACAGTGTACGTTTGTGAATGCATATCACAGTATGTTGGTTAGTTACCTTTAGTCATTCTCACCTGACCTCTTAGTGATTGTTAATACACAACATGGACCATAAAAATATAGACTGTGTGAAATTATTCTCCTGATAATATAATTATTAATACTGTATTTATTACAAGCACATCAGAATTCAGAACTGAAATAGTGTCTGTGTTTTTGATTGACTGCTAACTGTAGACTCTATCATGTGTGGCTGCGATGCGTGTGTGGTTGTGATGCGTGTGTGTGTGGTGGTGTGAGAGGGTGCACATGAGAGCTTCCTGTTATACACAATCTGGTTTCCTGACAGGTTTCCCTTTCCTCCTCAAACAAAGAAAAGGAATGCCTCCTGAATAGTCGATACTGATGGGTGTCTGTGAACAACCAAATAAACCTGTGCGGTCTGGAATTGACATAGGGCACAGAACAATGTTGAAAAGAAGGTGGTGTGACACATTTGCACCCAGACTGTTGATGACTTATGAATACTATTTTAATTTACTAATAGATAGACCCTGATTATAGATCATTACATCATTATTAATAAAAAGACAAACCAGTTGGGCCGTTCCTATCGGAAATTGGAAAATGTATGTTAAATTACATTTAGAAAAGCTGATCAGAGACAGAATGGAGATTAACTAACTGTATTGTAACTAACCTTACTTACCATCAGTGGTGTGTGTATATCTATTAGACACAGAAAACACATAGCAACCAGACTCAGCCTGCTGTATTATGTTTTTTTTTTCTGGAAGCACATACACTCTATCTATTTTTAAAACCTTTGAGAGTCTTGATATGCACATGTCACTTGCCAGTCATGAATTGCATGGCCTGGTCTGATATGCCACTGTATATACAATTAAAACAATCATAATAGCCGAGCTGCGCTTATCAGGAGACATTGAGACATTCCCTCACTGCTCTTGATTTATCATCTTCAGTGCAGGCTAATTGCCATGTGGACCAGTCCGATAGGGCAAACAGTGGTCAGTGTTTAGCTATTCTGGTTTGACTGAAGAAATCAATCATATAACACGTGGTCTCATCCAGCTCACCTTGTGGCCTCCCCTTGGCCAGTTTAGGTCCTTGGACACCTCCCAAACACACATCAGCATTATTGAAAATACAGCCCACAGTTTAATTTGACACTCCACACAGGCACTGTTCGTAAATGTATTGTACAATTTATTAATGTACACAAGAGATTGCATACCATTTTAGTACATGAAGTACTTTAAATGACTGATTGCATATATTTTAGGATGCATACGTTTGCATTATATTTTGGAGAAGGATGTACTATAGTATGTGTCTTCTTCTGATTAGTGTTGATGGTAACAATCCCTATCTCAAGATCTCAGGAAGTGGTTATGCAAGCTGTAAACAAATGAAAATCGGATGTATCACTGCCACTCAAGTCAAAAGGACAAACTGCTCGCACTTTCCAGCTCAGCATCTCTGTAGGTCTTACTTAATTGTACCCCTATAACGGCTTTTTGCTAGCTTTGTATAAACTTGATCCAAAAGCTTAACAAACTGTAAGCTCTCAAGATTGTTATTTCATGAACTAAGATGCATTTTGATGGTACATATTTTGTTGTTCATCAGGGAGAACTTTGTGTTAATGACACATCTTTATCTTCCCGTTGACGTTATTCATGAAAATATATTAAATCCCTCAGGATTGCAGATAACTCTGACGTTAGATTCAGAAGTGCGTCAGATGTGAGCATGGTCCTCAAAATGACCTTAAATGACTTTTTTCCGTGTCTCGATTGTGTCTGCTTGGTCCCACTAAAATGTGCCATTGAGAGGGTTGAGGCTAGGCAGGCCTCAAAAGCTTTTTAATTCATAGTAAACAAAGGGTTTACAACAGATTTACAAAAATGCTTCAACATTATGCCTGTACACCAGATATAAACACATATTGTAATGGTTTTATAGGTTATTGCATGCCAGATTATTGGAATAGCAGATAGTGTATACCCATCAGCCCATGTCGTACCATCTCTAAAATAAATATTTATCTGATATTTATTCCATGCATCAGTTACCCGGCTGGAGGTGAAACACATGGACACCGACAGAAGAGTGGTCCAGTGGAGCCGTTTGTTTTCTTTAATAAACGTACATTGCTCCAGCTGAGCTACCGCTCTAGGGTCAATGTAGAAATGACCCCCTTGCTGCTTCTGTTGAATCTGAACTTGCTGTTCCTTCTCTGTGCAATAAAAAAACAGATAACAGCTTGTTGCATGTCGTACTGATCAGTGTAAGTATATTGTCGGCATGTTTGAAGTCTTGGTAACATCAACAGGAAGCTGCAGTTGCTCCATAGGCCAAATTGCTGTATACACAAATCCAGATTGTGATATGACATAACTGTACATAATGACTTAAACAGAATTTGGCTACAACAAGTGATATTGAAGTTGTAAGATCACAGGTCGAATTTGCCTGACAACTCTAACTTACTGTACATCCTCTCCTGTTCTTTAGTTTTCATTGCTTCAGTGTTTACTGTTCTGGCTCTGGCTCAACCTAAGACCCTGTCTAGTCTGAGAATGATTCAACATGTTTGTACTCTAGAAATCATAGAAGAGGGAGTCAAATCCCGACTCATTGAGGAGAAAAAGCCTTTGTAGTCCTGCTGGTCTTTCACCAGAACAGTGACTTTGGGATTTCAGTGAAAAACATGTGTAATATTGGATATGGAGAATTTCCAGAATGTGAATATACAATGATTTGTTTTGTATAAAGGAATGGCCCCTGTGATTATCTGTCATGAAAATAATATCTCTCTGTTGTTCTGAATTGGCTAGTTTGGAAATGATGTAGGTTAAGCATGTGGCCACAACTTAAGTTTGAACCATTTCCAACTACATCTCCCAGAGACACACACACAGGCTCCAGTTTGTTTTGTTTTTCAAAGCATATCTACCCTGCTATCTCAAAGCAAGTTGCATTAACCAGACTATCTTGTTGGATAGTTATTATTGTCCTAGTTTTATTTACTGTCAATTTTGTTGAGACCATACCAATGGTAATTCCATGTCTAACGTACGGTATTGCCGTTATGTCTTGCCCAGGCAAGATAAAGACGCAGTCTGGGACTATTGTTAATAACCAACACAATCAACAATATAGATTAGATAAGCTGCATAAGCTAATCATACCTCAGTTAGAAATGAGATGCCAAGTTTGAAAGTGAATAGTTTTGATAAAATATACATGATATAGTACACAATTTTCAAGGATGTGTTTTGGCTCAACATCGGCACTTTAAAACTTTTGGCCAAAAATCATGGATTGCATCTTCAAGAGAGAGAGATCAGTAGGAAATAATAAGTAACAAATGCATATTGTATTTTTGATTGTGAAGATATTGTGGCATAAGTTTCAGAACAGAAATGTTTGCTCCTCTGAAGAGTGAAACAATAGTGCAGCCTTGTTAATCTTTGTCTCTAATGAATGTAGGCACGTAGGTAGGCATGAAAGTAGCAAGCCATACATTACTTAGGTTTTCATATTTAGTTTTCTGTCTGGATAATTGTTTTGTATTGAATAATGTATAATTACATGAAAGGACAGAAAATTGTAGGCTGAAATATAAGTGATCTTTAAGCTTTACCATCATTAAATGCACTACCGCATTTTCCACTCACAAGTAAATGGTTAAGAGTATCAAGTGAGATCAATCCGATACGATTATGGATATGAATATTGTAAGATTGGGCCAACTTTGAGGGGAAGATTCTCTGCTCTTCTGCATGTAGCTCTGCTGAAAGTTGTTTCTCCTTTGGCCTGTAGGAGGCACTGTCAGTGGTGAGTGAAGACCAGTCCTTGTTTGAGCCTCCCTACGCGGCTGCTGCTCCACTACCCAAGACAGACATGACTGCATCTGGTGCACAGGACTACGTTCAACCCAACAAAATCAACCCATTACCGCCTCAGCAAGAGTGGATTAACCAGCCAGTCAGAGTCAACGTCAAGAGAGAGTATGAGCACATCAATGGGTCCAGGTACATATGGCAGTAACAGTACATTTAGCAATTGGCTCTTTTATCTTGTCAATTAATTCATGTCTTCGTTTAACTTGTGCCATTCCTGATTTGAATCATTTTTAATCAAGTCTACTTTAAAAAGTATAGCTGATTATAAAATATTTTTCTTCTGCCACTTGGTTTATTGAATGAACCCAGATGTTATGCATAATAGAGTATCTGTGGTTGAATCAATCTCTTTATATTCAACTTACTATCATGCGGATTGGTTTCACAGAGAGTCACCAGTGGACTGCAGTGTGGGGGTCAAATGCAATAAGCTGGTGGGAGGAAACGACACATCTCAGTTGAGTTACGGAAGCTATATGGATGAGAAGAATGGCCCGCCCCCCAACATGACCACCAATGAGCGGAGAGTAATTGTCCCTGCAGGTACATTTTATATAACCAACCACCTTTGTCATTGGCCTACATGTTTTTATTACATTTTGGTCTATTAGGTGAAGGCTTTTGATGCTTTTCCTATTCATGGGTATATGACCAAACACAGTGTACCAAGTCTGTTTAATTCATAGATTATACATACAGTAATTGGGAACAAAAACGATAAAAAGACTGTGTGACCAAACTTGAATTGCCATCTTAACCACTGTGAAAAGAGTCGATTGGCCACTGCTGTTATGTAACAAACTTTGCTTTACAACCAGACCCATCGCTGTGGTCTCAGGATCACGTTCGCCAGTGGCTAGAGTGGGCCATCAAGGAGTATGGTTTGCTGGAGATGGACACCACCATGTTCCAGAACACAGATGGCAAGGAGCTGTGTAAGATGAGCAAGGACGACTTCCTCCGACTCACCACGATGTACAACGCTGAAGTCCTGCTCTCACATCTGAATTACCTCAGGGAAAGTAAGTTCTGGCATTCATTTGAATTGATCAATGTCAGAAATTATTGATAGACACATATGGAAAGTTGTTGATCAGCCTCAGTAACTTTTTTTTTTCAATGTGTGGAAACAAGCTCTTACACATGCAAGGTAGCAAAACAAAAATGCTCTTTCAATTCCATCAGCCAGTGTGCATTGTTGTCTCACATTGACACACAGCCTCATTCAGCCATGTGAGAATACAAGATCTGTGTTGTATTTGCCTGTATAGATTTTTTAATTCCTCTTTTAAATGTAATCATGCCTATCCAACCAAAATTATTAATAGAAGTACCCCTTCACCCTCTAATGGATATTATTTCTTCACTCATGCGGCCAAACATGCCCACGTAAAAATGACCATCCTACCAATCATACACTTCGGTGATGTCATTTACAGAACAACCCCAAACTCCCTCCTGAGAAAATGAGATGTAGTCTACCGGAGCGTCATCTGTTTTCAAGAGAGAGAGATCAGTAGAAGTAACACCCACATAACATATAACACCCACCACTGTGAACTCTATGTACTAGTACACACTCAGCACATTAACTTACTGGTATCAACTCATCTACAAGTCTTTACTAGGAAAAAACCTGCTGTACCTAAGATCAGTTATAACCATAGCATCATGTAGCCTGTGCTCAAGCAGGTACATCTCTCTGGTAACCCCAGAAGCCCATACCTACTTTGGCCGCCATTCATTCCAGTTCTTAGCTGCCATTGACTGGAACAATACAAAAAACTCTGACATTTGAGCCCACCATCACCCTCACTGTTTTTAAAGAACTACTGTCAGAGCTTCTGTCCAATTACTGTAGATGTTAGCTTTCCTCTCTCAGACGCACCTCATCTTTGCACATTTTTGACCCAGTGTCTTTGTCCTGCCCCATGGTGTTTTTGCACATATTCATCTGCACCTTTTTTTGTATGTTATTTTCACTCGATCATTTGCACATTTAGTGTTGTGTTACTTATCCCACTGTTATTGCCCTCCCACTTCTGCCTATCAACTGACAATATTTGTACTTTTGTATATTCTATGTGTAACTTTATGTCTTGCAACATTACACTTCATCTTGGCCAGATCACCCATTGTATGTAAATGAAAATCCATATTAAAAAGTATATTGTTATTAACAGTTTGACTATAAATAATCTACATTTTAATGGCTTGCTTTGAGAAATGAGTAATAGTTATGCTTTTAAATGGACGGGAATAGTTGTATTTCATTGGAAATATAAATGGAGGGTAAGAATGCCAAACAAGAAGGAATAACATGACTCATTGTGTTTTGACACCCTATTCATCATAATAGTTGCCAGACAGTGATGCAGTCTTAGTGGAAAACTCTGCCACAATGGACTCCCTTGACATATTACAGCCATGGGGACTCTACTTCCCAGTAGATAACCATCATCTCTGAAATCACCTGCCCCCTGTCCACTTAGGACACGTGAAGATAAAGCCCAGGTAGACTGCTTCAGAAATGACATCAAGTGAGGCTTGTGTTCAGCATAAGACGGAAAGTTCATGTGTGATCTCCTGAAGGAAGCTGGGCCGATTCCTTGGAAAGCCTTGTAAGTTCCAGTCTCACATGGTTAGCAGCATGACATTGCAGAAAGGAAACCACATTTTTTTGCACCAACATTCAAATGCCATCTATTAGCAAGATGTTAGGCAGGATCTGGCATCACATTCAAGTCAACTGGGATGTGTACTCTTCTATGCTTTGGTGCATTGGTCAGATTTACAGGCATCGATTGCATTTAATGGATTTGTGAATGGCCATCAGAAATCATGCTGCACTCAGCCATAATGTTAGAGGCTATCCATAAAATGAGGACACTAGTAAATATTAATCTGGATATCATTATGAACGGCCATCAGGCTCTACTGTTTGCACTGTACTATAATAGCAAAACTATAGCAGCTGTGGCTGCAAAATGTTATGACATGGATCTAGGTGGTGCCCTAATGGGTTAGGGACTAATGTTAATGTTTCTACTAAAGAATATAATGGGTCATGCTGTAATGTAATGGGAACGTTAGTTTGAGGGTGTCAACATTTTTCTCTGTGTAGGGCATGTTGTCTGGGCCCAGGGAATGGAGATGGCTGCCATGAGTATGACTGCTCTTTTGTGTTGCAATATAGCATGGCGGGAAGCACTGTGTGTCTGACTGCTGCAAGGATCTCTACCTTCCCAAAGAGCAGTTTTCATTAGAAACGGTTGCCGGAGTCTTAGCCCGGCTCAGGCTAGATGCGTTGTTGCTCTTCCCAGCACGATTCTTTAGGTTTAGATGTTGTGTGTTTTGGAAAGAGAAGAGATGTTTCAGAATCCTCCCGTTGGCCGTTGAAAACGCTTTCGACTCTATCCCAAATCAGGAGACAAATGTTCTCTCATCGTCCCATGCCTGGCAGACCAGTGGCAAGCCTTTTGAGAAATGGGTGGCATTAGCGCATGCAGTATATTCACACAGGGAATTGGGCTTGGGTTGAGGTGGGAGGAACTGTGTTGGTAAAGGCACAAGGTTGAAAGGAGGAGGGTAGCTTCCAGGGTTTATCCTGACCTCTAGGCCGCAGATTTGAAACTGAAGCCGATCTCTTCCCCCTGCAGCACAAACAAACACAGTCACAGACAAGGAACCACCCCTCGAACCAGAACGCCAGACCTCTGACTTCCCTTATGAGGACAGCTAACGTAGGGCAGAGTTTTTGGCTCAAACTCAGAAACAAAAGAAGAGGAAGACGCAGGCCCTGGAAGTACTTAGTAATTGCCTCCCAGCTGCCCGGCCGCCCGCTCTTCCCATCCCCAATCTCCTCCCAATCCAACGACAGTCCATCCATTGCAAGCTGCAATAATTTCATACACATCTGTGTACATCATGTGTGTTACTTTGGGGTCTGTTTATTGAAACTCTGATTAACATACTTCAGTGTCATTAAGCTCGTTCACTGTATAGGAGTGCAGGGCAGGGACATTTCCCCTCCCGGCGGCTATATGCTGGCTGTAACAGCACTTGCTGGCCTGCTTTAGTGTTAGTCACACACATGAGCAATATCATGTAAATGCATGTGCCTACCATGCATTCTGCGCATTTCTGAATCTTTGTCTACAGCTGCAAATAGTCATCAGGGCGGTTGTCTCTGCATGATTTTGGCCCTGTAGTTGGTCACTTACAGAGACTTTTATAAGCAATGTCTGCGCGCTCTCCAACGTGCTTTCAATTTGAGGTGCAATTTGAGAATTTGTTCAAATTAGTCTGTCAAGGAGGAACTGCAGACTGTTTGCTTTATCGCACCCATGTAGGTTGGTTTGATACCACATGTGCTGGAATGAACTGAGCGCAGCACAGTGAAACCTCCAACAAAGAGAGACTGTATCCTCAGACACAGAGAAGAGAAAGGGAAGAACACTGGTCGTTTTCATTGAAGTGCACGGAAATGGCCTGAAGAGCTTTGTGATTGAGTGCCATAGGAGAATAGCTGCATGGACGTCTTTCCCAGCTGTTTCTGCTCTGGTCTGCTCTGTGTGGCCGACTGTGGCTGGATGGATTTACAGGAGGTAGTGGAGAGAGTGATAAGTCTGGGCTGCTCTGCTGCCGATCCCACTACTGCATCCCACTTTAGTGTGGGGACATACTCAAGACCTCAATAGTTTATGCAGACCATAACCATCTGGCTGAAGGCTGCTGACGAAAAGGTCTGGACCTTCTCCCTCACATGCTCTCTCTCTTTCTCTCGCTCTCTTTCTATAACTCTCTCTCTGTTTTTAGGTTTTTATTGAACTCCACTTGGATTGGTCCTTTTTATTGCCAGATTAGCACTGCAGTGGAGGGTCTCAAAGGCCTGGCTGCCTTCTGCTGCCGTTTGCCGTTCTGTACTTTTAGGACCGTTGTTGGGTCTGGTCAGGGAACTGGGCTAGTGTCATTTAATGATGGGATCTCCTAGACCTTCTTTACAGGGCAGTGATTTGTGGATGGAGAGACGGGTATACTGTACATGTTTGAAGCAGTATGGAGTTTGAGTGGTGGGGTTGTTGAATTATAAAAGGTACAGTAACTGTTTGGGGTGGTATGAGGTTTAAACATTTTCTTTCATTAGATTGAGTTATAGTGAAACACATGAATTCCAGCCTTCACTTTGACAGCTGATTGCAAATATCATATTTTGGGGGGGTTAGTACAAAATTGAGGCTTTGATGCAGCTTGTGTTTCGAAACCATCACAATCTAGACATAGGAGCACCTTACAGACGGTGCTTTAACGTTACTCTTTAATGTAAGGGAGGGATCCTATATAATGTTACACTGCCTTTATGATGTGTGAGGTGGTACTTCCTCAAATGTTTCTATGGAAGGTGGCGTCGGGGGTCAATTCAAATTTTGGCTAGGGAATATTTATTAATCTTGTCAGGCAAAGACAGAGAAATGGAGCATATTATTGTAGTGAAGTCAAAACATTTGTCCCAACCCCCAAATTTATATTTATAGTTGGATTTTTTCGTGGCGGATCGAGTATGATTTGTGTTTTGAAGGGGCTGGTCAAAGCTGAAATCAAGGGTGAGAGTTACTCTTTAAGCATGCAGGGTTGTCGAATGTGAGAAGGTTATACATGTTAGAGTGGGTGTACTATGGATGTAGTTGCTCCAGGACAGGTTATTTCAACAGTCATTTCTCTGATCTGATTACCTGTATGGTCTGGAGGAGGAATGATTTTGGAGTGTCTGTGGGAAAGTGTGCCGATTCAGCCAAAAGAGCATTTGTGAGTTCAGGAACTAATGTTGGACGAGAAGGCCTGTCTCACAATCGCCGTTCCAATTCATCTCAAAGATTTTGAATGGGGTTGAGGTCAGGTCTCTGTAGAGGCCACTCAAGTTCCTCCACACCAGACTCATTAAATCATGTCTTTATGGACGCCTCTTTGTGTACGAGGCACAGTCATGCTGGAACAGGAAAAGAGCCTTTCTCAAACTTTTGCCACAAAGTTGGTAGCACCAAATTGTCAAAAATGTATTTGTTTCCTGTAGCATTAAGATTAACCTTAACTGAAACTAAGGGGCTTAGACCAAACCCTGAAAAACAGCCCCAGACCTTTATACCTCCTCCACCATTTGTAGGGGTGATCACATACTTTTGGCTATATAGTATTCTGTACATCTTAAAAAAATCCACCTTGTAGAAACCTAATCCCCTTAAACATCCAAATTCTTCAAGGAATGTAGATTATATTCATGATTACCATTAACAAGTTCACAAATTCTGTTTGGAGGTTGAGAAGAAATGACCTATATTCAACTTGCTAGATCTAACTCTACATGTTGGAACTAATGAGAAGTCGCATGGGAATGAATATGAAATGTTACACACTGCAGGATGCCACTAAGGTCTGTAAGATGTGATGAGCATGTCATATTGTTTTGATTAATATGATTACATAACCAATTATGCTAATTAGATAAGAAAAATTGAGCTACAATCTTATTTCAGTGACCATCATTACAGAGCTTGTATCGATTGGTCAATCTCTCAAAGTGCTCAAACCATCTCATGTACTGGTAGATGTCCACAGATATAATGGTGTGTGCATGAGAATGAATGTGGTGAAGGAAAAAGTTGGAAAAAAAAGGATTTTGAAGATATGATGTAATACAAGTACAGACTCCGGGCAGATGTGGCTGGGCTGGAGGAGGCTGCACGTAACCAGTTGTCCTACTGTGCAGTCATATTACTGGGATGTGTTTGTTTTTCGAGGGGAAAGAGCGCATCCAAATAAATAAGCGTGTGGACAAGCTTCCATTATACAAAGTGTCAGTGTTGGTGTTTAACATGTTCTCTCGCTTTCTCCCCGTCTCCCCCCCTCTCGTTCTTTTCATTTACGTCTATGTTTTGTTTATCTCTCTCTCTGACTGACTAAGAATAGCAAAGCTCAGCGTTTTTATGTTGGATCTGTTCGTGGCTTTCTCAGCAGCTCTGTCTGTTTGAATGTCTGGGGTGGCCCCCATTAGAAACGTGGAAGGGGAATGGTTAACCCTATCATCCCTCTCTCTCTCTCTCTCTCTCTCTCTGGTTCCTGCTCTGTGCGCTTACACTGAGGGTGTTGAATTATTTGTGTATGGTGAGCTGTGTTTGATTGCCGTGCAGGGAACCTGCCTTACACAATGCCTCCCCTGTTCACCAGCCGCGGGCCCAAGGGCCTTGGGGGTCGCGTGGGCTGGGGAGCACTGTGGTGTGGTGGGGGTTAGAATATGTGTGTAGGCCCCCTGCCCCCTCATCCCCCCACAACCCAAGCATCCAAGGAAAGCGCAGTAGCCGGCACTGTTATTCATCTCTCCAGCCGCCGCCCAATCAGAACGACTCCAAGAGTTCCTTCCTTCCTATCCAGCAAGTCTCCATACTAGTAGTGTAAATCTCACATTCCCTTTATATTAGGTAGAGCTGATTTTCCCTGTCCGTTTTTTGTTTGTTTTATGCCTTGGGAACGGTAAAATTAGGAGAGTGTTTTTGTGCCACCCTGGCCACGTTGCTTGTGTCAGCACAGGAATGCGGATGGCAGTTCTGCAACTTAGTATGAAATAGATGGCTAGCCTTCTTGCTGGACATAGTCTTAGTTACTGTATAGTAATAACCACAAGATGTGCTGTGGAGTTGTTGACTCCATGTAGTATTCTGAGTATAAAGGATTACATATACTGTACACATGTCAAATCCTTATTTTGTAGACATCAATTGATTCTTGATTATGAACCATAGGTTAAGTATCATTTTAAAATGCATCTGAAACTAATGTAAATGGTAATGATTTTTTTTCATTATTTTTTATGTTGTGGCTCCAGTGTGCGTAAATAAACTGGGTTCAAATACTATTTCATGTCAGCTACTTTTATATACTGTATATTATAAATACTGAAATATTTACATACACATTTAAATTGGAATATATTTGGAAATACACTTGGAAACACTCAAATTGACTTACTCACATGCCTTGAACCCACGAACACTCACCAAAGTATTGGCACCCCTGATCAAGAAGAGTAAAAAACAAACCACCAATAATCTACAGTAAATTAGCTTTAATATATAAACCATTTAAAAATGACTGGACATTTTTTACCTAGTCACCCCTCTTCAGGATTACAAGTGTTTGGACAGACCTTATCTACTCTATCAGTTCCTGCTTTCTTCTATGTCAATTTTCTTTCAGTCTTGTCATCAGCAAGTTAAACGGAATGCTTAACTGGATTCATATGAGTGATTGATAGATCAGTCAATAATTTTCAAGTTTTTTTTTGCCATGGCAGTGTTTTTGTTCTCATTATTATGATGCCTGATGAAGTGCAGTTTATGTGTTTTAGACCATTTGTTTGTATCTGAGGCTTTGCACAAAACATATTTCCATACTCTCCAGAATTCAACCGGCATCATCATTGAAGACAAGTGAGCCTAATGCAATTCCAATCATATATTCATGAGCCACAATGCTACATCCACCATGGTTCACAGATTAAGTGCTATCTGTGGTATTATGGGCAGTTTGAGCCCAATAGTTCATCAAAGGGCATTATATAAGCATTAACTGCCTGATCACATTCAGACTCATATCTATGTGGAGCTTCAATGGAAGCTTCCGGGATCAGGTGAATTTTCAAGGCTAGAACTCTACAGACTCTTAAGATTTTTACATAAATGTATTGCGGCTCCTCGGTTCTTGAGGCTTCTCTTGAGGTGTACTTATCTCAGAAGCTTTACTGGTGTAATTTGCTGCATAAACTAGTTATTCACATATCAATGCCTACCACATGGTGAGTTTTTCTGATCTGTTTGATTATTGTTTGGGTATTTTCTTCACCATTGAAAGTATATCCGGGAGGGGGTGGTAAGAATGTATACTGTAAATGCCAGAAGTATCTTGACAGTAATATTCAATCCAGCACTATGGATCGGAATAATACAATACTGTGTGGTTATAGTGCAGACCGTCAGTTTTAGTTTAAGGTAAATTACATCCATATCAGAGGAACAATTTAGAAATCACAGCATGTTTTATACATCGTCCCCCATTTTCAGGGTACCAAACATATTTGGACAATTGGCCTTACAGCTGTTTCTCATTAGGCAGATGTGTTTGCTGGGATCGTTAGTGCATGAAGAAAAGATCTGTTCAAGTTTTGTTTTGATTCTAGATTTTGGATTTGACCTGTGCTGCTGGTTTCTGACAACATAGGTATCAAAGAGGTGTCAATGAAATCCACGAAATCCACCATGAGTCAGATATAAATCTGAATAATATGGTCAGAGACATAGCCAAAACAGGAGAGCAAACATCAACTGTTTTGGTACAGTACATTTAGAATATGAAAGCTATAACATATTACCAAAGATTACCATTACTGTAAAATCAAAAGTAGTTAATTGAATAAATGTAATATACAACTGTGTAAGCTAACTTTATTAGTTGTCATATGTACAAATATTCTGTTTGGGATGATCAAGTTCTGATGTTGTGTTCATCTGCTGTTTCGCAGGTAGCTCATCATTATCCTACAACACTCCGTCTCACATGGACCAGTCCCCTCGCCTTTCTGCCAAAGAAGGTAGGACAGCATTTTCTTTCAAAATCTTATGTGTAATTTGGCTAGTGCTTTAGAGGTTTTACAGGGGACTGTGTTTTGATAGTAGAGAATGGGACAAGAAAAAAGTAGACAGCAAAGCACTGTCTTTGGGATTTGCCAGAACTCTTCCTATTTCGCTGCTCTTTTACTTTTCCCTGTCCAAGTGATCCAACAAAGCTTTAATGATGTTTTAGTTGGGGCTCTGACATGACCAATGTAATACAGACTGTTCAATCTGCAGACTTTCGCTCTAAATACTTTTGGTAAAATATGTCTTTGCAGAGTGTTGGGGTCATTATCGTGCTAAAAGTTCCCACCAATCAGTCTTAGAAAGGCATTTATTTTAGGACACTTTACCCTAAGTTGATCCAGGGGGATGTTCACTGTAAGTCGCTCTGAATAAGTGTCTGCTAAATGACAACAAAAAAAAGTTACAAACAAAAGTCAAATGTGTGTACTTTGGTGTTAAATGACTCTGACAAATCCTCAACAAGTACATCAGTGAACTTCCTTCTGCCCATAAACAAAGTGCCCTTAAAGTACTTTTCATCAGATACAGACATGTCTGGTCTTCCATTGCATTTTTTGTCTTCTTGGACAGTTTCTTCTAATTTCTTCATGAAATCTCTTCTACAAATAATTAATTTGCCAAAATAATAGAGCAGTAGCACTCTTCGTCAGCCCCTGGAGACAATGTGGTCTCAGTGTTGAAGCAGAGGGCCAGGCCATGGCAGCACCAGGCAGAGCAATTGTTTTTGGCAGGTAGATTGTATCGTGGAATATATCAAGCAGTACTAAATAAGTCACTGCGATTTAGGTCCTACTGTACTTGCAGATGGGGGAAGCATAGCCCAACACAAAATGGAAGGGAATTTGACAAGACATAAGATGTGCAGTGGCTGTAACCTCCTGAACAACAGCAGTGTTTTAGGTGGCTCAGGGAGATATTTATGTGTTTATGTATGGGTATAGCAACACAACAGGTGGTTCTATCTATGGTGTTATTCCTGTGATCAGTAAAAACTTTAATTCAAAATTCTAAGTAAAATTTGGGCGGAAAGGACAACTGAATGAACATTTACATTGTACAGCTTGAAATTTAATTGTTGGCTTAGTGTCTACACACTTTATGTAATTTAACATACACAAGTATAGGTTAAATTCTGAAAGAATGAATATACAGTATGTATGTAAATGTTATGCACTCCATATTTGGAAAATGACACAAATGTTTGTTTTTGTGGCTCTGTACTCTGGCACATTCGATTTGAAATGAAATGTGCCAGAATTAAAGTGTAGATGGTCAGGTTTAAAAAAGGTACTTACACCCGTAAACCAAACACCATGTAGGAACTGCAGACCTTTTTGTACATAGTCCATCCCCATTTTAGCTGACCTTACTTCCGGACAAATGAACAATGTAAAAGTCAACATTTTTATTACTATGCTGCATTTGACAACTGCTCTGTGTATCATGGTGGTTTTGTTTTTGGTGCTGCTGTCATGCTTTTGGCCAGGCCATCATTGCAAATTATTATTGGTTTTCAATCAGCTTACCTTGTATAAAGTTGAAATTAGGGCTGCACAATTAATCAAATTTTAATCACGATCACGATTTTGGCTTCCCACGATCAAATTTGCGTGATCGAGCGAACAGTGACCTCTTAACAGTGACCTATAAAACAAATAGAGTAAAGAAAATATCAATCATGATCACCAGTAAGTTATGAACTCCATTTACCTGATCATTTTGTCTTATTAGGGACTTCCCAAAACTCAACAAGTAACTGAAAAGTAATTGTAAAAGTAAATCTTTCCCAACACTGGCAATAAGATTCTACATTGTCACTTCTTACCCCTGCTTCCTGTCTCAGTGGCAGGTATTTTTGACTGGCAGTTACAGCAGGTCAACCAAGGGGTCAGTGTTCCGGTCTGAAAGCATGCCTTCCACTGTATCTACAGGTGGATTTGCCTCTGCCATTTACCTTTTTAGAGGTGAAAAATAACACATTTTCTATATAGAGAAGTCCAATTAAAAATGTGTTATATTGGTGAGCAAAACAATAATGGAATATGAGTATATTACCTTAAAATGTCAGTAATTTGAAAACCACCTGTTGTTATTTTAAAACTTAAGTAGAGTTATACTTCTTTACATTGTTGTAAATGGATGTATAATCATGCAAATACATGAAAATGTGTCCATTGAATATTAATTGTGTCTGCTAAAACTTGGCAGCAGTTTTTTCCATCATAGCTACTTTCCATTGTTATATACAGTACATTACTTTTAAAATACATGCAGACCAGTATGAAAAGCTGTGCTCTTTGAGTCTCACTTTGGCTGAAACTGTGGCTTAAAGCAGTCGATGACTAGACTTCTTTCTTGCTGTTGCTCTTGTTTTGACTGGCTGGTTTGTAGTCCAGTCTCTCAGGAGTGAGCCTTGCACCACACCCAGCCCAGAGTGGAAACTGGCTCCACTCAGAGACGGCCTGGAAAAAGAGTGAGAGACAGGAGGTGCTTAATTTTGGGTGTCCATGTGTCAGTGTAGTTAGCATGGCCGTGTTTCTGACCGGGTGTGCTCACCTGAACTTTCTTTGTTATTCCCAGGCCATCTGCCTGGCTATACCCTCTCCTTAACAGTGCTTAAGCATCTTGTCCTGCCTGTGCCCCTATGGTCTGACACTGACCCTAATCAAATCAGGAGTAGGAACTTCCCCACTGTCTTTTGGTTAACCTGAATATGAGGGTGTTGTAGAGATGTGACTCATGTCAGACGTGTACATGGTGGAGTGTCTATCCTCATCCTACGCTCTGTATTGGACAGTAGCAGGATACAACGCCATTGTTTTCTTTTCAAATTCCAACTTTGTGTTTTGTCTGCCTGGGTCTCTTGTTTTTTAACCCCCCCTTCCTTTTGCTGGCTTTCTTGGTACTTTTCTGTTTGTGACCCTTCCCTTCTCTTCTCTTGGAAGGAAGTAGCCCCTCTGTGTTTTTTTCACGGGAAAGGGGAAAAAGGGGCTAGTAAAACAAAGCGAGGTTGTCTGCAGGCAAGGCAGGCAGGAAACTCAACTCTCCCAGGACCGTCCCCCAGTCGTTGCTGCTTGGCTATCCCGCCAGCACGCTGCAGATTGGACCTGACAGCCTCTGCTGAGCCCTGGCTGCCGACTTATTCCTCTCTCCTCTCTCTCTCTCAACGATCCTTTCTCTCTTTCCCTCTACTCAGCTCCCTCCATCCTACCCCAGGCCCTGCCGACAGAGACAAACGAGAACCCTGCTCTTTGTTTAGTTCTTTTAGATTCAGGCTCATTGAGGGAACTCTGGGGTTAAGAGTTAATTGTGTGGGAAGATCAAGAGGTCTCTTTTCAGGAGGCTTACACACGAGCAAAAGAAAATAATTTTAAGAAAAATATATTATTATTGTATAAGACATTCATATTTAAGGCATATTTTGAGGTGTGGAACAATTAAAAACATTCTAGTCACTTCAAACATGTTGTGAAATAAAAAAATCTTAAAGCAAAAGTGGATATTAATGAATTATATTTTAGCTAAAGAGAAATAAGGAAGCTCTATTATCTCCAAATGTTTGTTTTTGGAAAATGTCTTTATGACCACAAGAGGGCAATGTTGGATAATGTTTAGAACACAGCAAATTGTTGCTATCCGGCCGTGGTTAACAGAAACACAGGGAAAAACACATGTGCATCTCTAAACAATATGAACTACATGTAATAGAAGGAAGATATACCACAATATTGTATAGCAGTCAAAGCAAAACTGCACAGGTAGAGTTAAATAGAGTTAAATAGACAGTATGATTGATTTACAAACTGTCTGAAATAAATTCTGCATAATAAAATAATTACTTCCCATTGTAATGCATGGGAAGCAATACAGGTTTTAATATCAGTGTGAATTTTTACAAAGGGACAGGCCATAGTGATGAACAATAATCAAATTGGTGGAGAAGACATGTCTTCATTCACCAGGACAGGTGAACAAGTGAACGTAGTAGGTTCAACATTTAAAATGTTTCAAATGTCAACCTTTACAGATTGTGAGATGGTTCAGAGGGGTTCCTCAACAAATTATTTATAATTGGAAAATATTCCTTAGTGTCATTTTAGAACCAAAACAAAACATCATACAGGCTCTTCAAAGAATGCTACTGAGTCAACCTACAAATAATGTGCAGCTTTAGAACTAAAATATGTTTAAAATGTTTTTTACAGATTTTACTTTGTTCTTTTTTTGTAGTTGCATATTTCAAGAAAAGGATCTTCCAAAGCTAACAATGTAAATTTTTACTTTCTCCAACTCTCAGACTCCTCATACGATGTTGTACGACGAACAGGATGGTCAAACAACATGCACAGTGGAAAAGGTAAGCATATTGTACATGTTACTGTATCACAAAGATGTGTAGCACTGCCACAACATATTACAATTTTACGCTACCTGCCATTGCTTACATTTTTCCCTAGCTCGTAAAAAAATTTGTGAGAGCCCACTAAGAGTCCAAGCACACAAGGCAGACCACCAAGTGATTCAATCCACAGCTGTGAACCCTGTAATCTGTGAACGTACCCTAGCCACCAGCTACTGACCAGTTTTTTTTGGAACTGAGCTAAAGTGCCATTAAGATGTGTGCAGTGGTTTATCCATACCCGCCCCAACTTATGTTTTTCCTTCACATTTTTTCCCTTCTTATACTAAATTTTTCAGGCTCACCAGTGGTCACACAAAATGTGTCCAAATCCACTGAACAGCCCAGACCTCAGCCAGGTAATGCATGCGTGTGCACTTCACCCACACTTTTTTACACCAACAAAAACACTGTTAATTCCATTTTACTTTAGAACTAAATCTACTAGTTTAAAAATAGGCCTAATTAAAATCTCTTTCAAAAAGTTATTTTAGTTTTTAATTGACTGAAACCCAATTGGTATTTCACACTACTTTCTAAAAACCAATATTTAGAATAAATTGCCAGTTTTGATATTTCACTGTGTATTATAGCACTTACATCAAACAATTCAAATCACACATCTCACCTCACATCAGTGTTCTTCTTTGCAAAGCCCATGGCTCACTGCCGCCCCCTTGTGGGCTTAGATGCAGCCCATGAAGAGTTTGCACCCAGCCTGAAAATTAAAAGAAAAACTTATTCTGTACTTCTAGATCACAAGAAGAAATAACTGCTTTTGTAACAACTGATAGGGATCATACAAATAGCCATGTGGCTGTTTATCTGCTTCTTTTGAAGAAAGCCAGGGCTTCTGGCAACAGTCTCATGGAATATTTACATACATTTTTCATTCTTTCTAAATTAAGACACAATTTTGAAAAATGCACTATATTAAGCATTGGGTAGTTAAAGGCTACTAACTTTAACATTCTATGTGACCTACTTGTCAAATGGGCTTATGGTGAATTTGATGTCCTTGGTATACACATAAGAACTTCACATATCTTCCTTCTAGTAATTTTGACAGAAACATACCAGATAGGATACTAAAGCCATTGAAAGGTGTACATCTATCTATTTATTGTAAGCTTGCTTTAGTTAATTCACCGGTGATGTAACAATTCACCTACCTATTCATGATACATCCAACATCAGGAGAAACCTTTTTCAAATCCAATGAAAACACTTATTTAAATATATTAAGGAATGGTAAACCAGATAAAGGTAAATGGCCATATTTATATTATGAATGTTAGATGGGAGGCATTAAAGTACTAAACCAAATGTTTTTGGGCAACTTACGATGATCGAGTTGAGAATTACCGAACACGCTTTTTATTTGTGAATGTCATGTTGGAAACATACCGGCAAAACGATTGAGCTGTTTAGGGGTCTGGAGTGTTCCTTTAAAGGAATGCTCCGGAGTAAATAAAAATTGTAATATAGTACATTACCATAGATGATTTGTCACAGAATGCTGTTTTTGACAATGCATCTAAGAAAAAAACAAGTATATTTCAGCTGCTTCTGTATCAGTTTGCACTTGAAATACTACAAGGTCCAGAATTCAAAGTGAACTTAATAACTGCCCCCTAGCGCTTACACTTACAAAATCATCAATAATTCTCACCTACCATGCTCTAATTGGCACAGATTGAGCAATATTCTGTGATCCATTATTTTAAATTTTATGTCGCATTTATCCAAGTTTATACACAAACACATAGATGCCAATGTGTGCTAATCAGCTACAACCGTGAGATTTTTTTATTTTATGTGGACTTCATCCAATTATATACATAATGACATATGAGAAGTTATGGCAAGCTAATCCGCTACTACCCGTCGACTGACTGCACAATCCACATTGTTGAGCTACTAAGCAGGCTTGCTAGTCACAGTCTACTCTAACTGGACTTTTGGTTAGGCTACTATTTTCCACCAAGAGAGATATACAAACTACCTAGCAGACTGAGCAATATTCTGTGAACCATTATTTGTCATTGTGTCGCGTTCATCCAATTATATACAAAAACAAATCCAATGTAGATAATGGTAACCAGCTCCATACCTGTGCCAGCACTACACCGTCTGGGCCTGGCTCATTTTTCCTGTTGATTTTTTCAGGATAATGAATAGGTCGTTCGCAACACACATTGGTCCGTGTGAACGTCTCAACTCAGATGATCTAACAAACAGATGTAATCATCTTCTTGGGTTGAGATGGTTGAAAGCAATAATTGAGCCCTGTCTCACTCTTTCCAACAAAAAAACTTTCAGTTTCTGTTGCCATCGCAGGGCTCGACTATGTGGGCATTTACAAAAATAGAGGCTAGATAGATTCAACCAAATATTTCCTGCCTTTCACGTATTTCTGGCTCAAACATGTATGGTTGGATATTACCAGTCAATAACACTTGATCAAAGTTGAAATCATCCAGCTATTGCCGGGTATTTTGTCACTTGCACTAGGCATTGTAGAAAAAAACTCCCTCTCCAACTGTTGTTATTTAGCTATGTATTAAATGGAAGAATGCAATATGTAGTATTCTCGACCTCAATTCAGACCTCACTATCAACTTGATTCAGGGGCAGGACAAAAAAGATCAGGAAGTCAAACAAACACCTCCCCTGAATCTAGCTGTAGTTTTAAAAAATGTGTTCTTTTTAAAATCTCTGGAGTAAAATTTTGATAGTATCTGGGCTTCCTTCTAGGAGAAAAGGCTGGACGGAGCCAAAAAATAAAAAATCTAAACAAAGTATACCCACTCGTAACCTGTCCTATCTACCAAACGCAAAAAACATGTAAATTAACTGGCACACAGATGAGGTGCAAAGATCAAAAATGAACTAAAGATTAATAATTACAATTAATGACAAACAAACTCAGAACTAACAATCACTCCAGTAGGCCTACAACTCACACACAAACCACTAATTCTCTCACTCAAAACACAGTAACCAAACAAACCACAAGCCAGCAGAGATTATGCCTCAAAATCAAAGAGAGTACAAACACAGACTGACAAACAGTCTCCAAGTACTAACAGTATTAGCTAAGTGTGGCCATAAGCACATGCACGCAACAGAGTGCTTACACACAGGCAGAGAGAGATAACACACAAAATGGCACATTTATACAGTTGAAGGGCATGATGGGATTGAAGGATGATCAAAACCAGCTGAACCGGATAACGAGGAGTTGTTGATAAGTGGTGATTTGGGGTGATTTGCGCCGCCTGTGGAACACAGACACACTGAAAACAACAAACACACACAGGAACCCGGCACAGGGAACACAGAAACATATGTACACGCTTATACTGGCGGATGTAACATGCCCTCCCCCAAAAAAAACACAAACCACTAGGTTTAGTGTGACCTTCAACCTCAAGACTAACAGACCCTAGTCTAAGGCTCCTCCCACACCCGTGACAGGGTATCTGCTTCCATGTTATTAGACCCCTTAATATGGCAGATACTTACATTGTAGCAATGTACAATCAAAGCCCACCACATAAGGTGGTGGTTTTGATTGTACATTCTATCTAAGATGACCAAGGGATTGTGGTCAGTATAAACCTCAACAGGCTTAGCACTGGAACCAACATATACTTTGCATACCTGGGGACGTAACAATATGGAATAGTTTGGGAGCAGATTTTTTATGTTCCATGGCATCTAGTGCAATACTCTTCTGAGAATGAATCTAGAAAGCTACCTACAGTACACTGGATTGAGGTTTTCAAATCATGGGTTAGGCGTGGGCACATTGGGTTAATCAGCAGTGGACAGGGCTGAGTAAAGTGTGTGTGCATGTGTGAGTGAGTGTGGGTGTATGAGAATTTTAAGCATGAGTATTTCTGGATTGTGCTTGCTGTGGCTTTCTGGTTTGGACTGGCCACTGTGATTTATACTCTGTAGCCAATTCTTTTCCCAATATACAAGACCTTGTAAAAATATTATAGTTTTATCGAAAGACCTGTAGGTGTAAATATTTCCTAAAATCTGTTCGTATAACATGTCAGTGAGTGTCTTCTGGACCACTGTCAAGTCAGCAGTCTTACCCAAGATTGTGGTTGTGTGTACTGAACCAGACTGAGAGATTAAAGGCTCAGTAAAACTTTGCAGGTGTTTTGAGTTAATTTGCTGATTAGAGCTTGTAATGCTGAGTGGCAGAGGAAGTGGAGTTTTGGAGTATTTGCAGAGTTTTGGAGTATTTAATATGCAAACTGAAACATGAAAACCACAGAAGTTACGAATTTAACACAGGTGATGAAATAATTAAAAGTGACTTGTTATTACATGCCCACGCTGTGTTGCGCCCATGCTCCACGGTCATGACAGAGCTCTTCTCAGGTCAACATTTCTGTATTATAAATTATTCATTCTAACATTTTGAGATACTGGATTTTTTAATTTTTCCCTGAGCCTTAAACCCTAATCATCACAATTGAAACAAAAAAGGCTTGAAATAATTATGTCAGTTTATGTGTCAGAGCCAGCCCAGGATGAACTGTGGTTTTGACTTTTTCTGTTGATTTCAGTGCTTTTTCACGGTGGTTTAGTTAGTTTTGTTATTTTTCCTCATGTCTCATTGTATTCTGCTCTGTATATGTTCAGGTTCCTTCCCCTAGTGTGGTGTTTGTCTCCCTCTTGTGCCTCTGTGGTGTATTTACCTGTGCTCCTTTGTTCCTAATCAGTAGATGTCAGTTGTTGTTCCCAGGTGTCTGTCATTAGTCCTCGTTAGTGTTGGTATTTAGTTTGTGTGTTTGTTTCCCTCCCTTGTTCGGTCAATGTTTCCATGTTGCGTGTTCCAGGTCGTCGTTGTTCCATGTTTCTAGTTTCCTGTATCCTGTTCCGTGTTTCCAGTGTCTTCTGTATATATTTGGAGTTCTTACGTTTTGCCCCTCGTGGCTATTTTGTTTTCCCCGTCATCTATTAAAGTACCTTTTTGGTTTATCTACCGTTACTTCGCGTCTGTCTCATAATTCCATACACTCCGTAGGACCTAAACGTGACATTATGTGTACTGAATCTAGAGTAGATGGTGTCCCTTTTTTAATTAAATTATGGAAAAAATGAATTTCCATGATATTCAAAATATTTGAGATGCACTTGTATTTATTTTCAGAATATGACATATTTCTTCCTCCATAGAAATGGGAAGGACCCCTGCATTTGAGACTAAAACACAAAATATGAGATCCAAAAAATGAATGCTTTTAAGATAGCTACTCAGAAACTGTAGCATATGTGCAATTCTGGAAAACAATAATAACAGTATCATTCTGGCTCTTACAGATCCTTACCAGATCCTGGGGCCCACCAGCAGTCGACTGGCCAACCCAGGTATGTACAAGGGGATGTGTGAGATTAACGGTGGTATAATTTCCAACTATCTCTTGTTATTTCTTATACTTATTAAAAGGCATAGAAAAATAAAGGCATATTTGAAAATCTATTATCAGTATTTTAATTATACTTAAGTTGTATATAGATATAGATACCTGCAGGCCAAATCCTGCATTAGTGGATTAGAACTGATGCATGTAAATGCCTGAATACTGATCTCAAAACACTGTGTACAGGATGTTTTTTGTCTTTTGTTTAAAGCTCATTGTGTGGTCAGATGCATCTCTGTCTTTAGGAGGAATAGCTGAAATTTACTTTAACCAATGGCAGTGAGCTAAAGAAAAACATTTGCTTTTTCCCGAAATTCAAAAACCTTTTTAAACCTGTAATACAGCACAATTACATCACTTTTTATTTCTTCATTTTGTCTTTCTGGCATTTCCACATCTGCCTGTAAATGCCATTCATTTATTAAATTGCACAGAGTTTCGAAAATGCTGTGTTTAAGCAGAGTAACACACATTTTAGACCTCTTATAGAACCATAGTCAACAATCTGTAATGGGTGCTGTAGGTAGAAGGCAGAACAGGCGCTCACACTGGAAGTAAATAACTCTGAACACTCTAGAATCACAAACTCAATATGACACTTACGTAGAGAAATATCTAGGCATAAGTTACTTACAGGACTATACTTCAACAATCCTGCACACAGCATCCGAGAAAATGGAACAAGCATACAGATCGATAATGACTCACAACTAGACTAACAAACATATTTGTATATAAACTAGTTTGCTAGGGAAAAATTAACAACAGGCGCAGGCACAAATTGCCTTCAATTACACACAATGAATGATAATACAGGCATTGCATGAAACCAGAATGACTGATCAAGCAACAGAAAACTCTAGAGGGTGCCAAAGGCATATCCTACCCAAGACTAGCCAATGAAGAACCAAAACATTGTAACACCAGAAAATTAGAAACATGAAACTAAACACAAGACACAGATACAGAATAAATGTATAAACTAATAACAACACAGAGGAACACGGGAATATGTTACAACAGCATTCAACATACTGCAGATTTTGGAGTAAACTATGGTTTCCAAAGTTTTCATATATTTAAAGAACAGTTTAGGTACAACATAGATATATTGCTTCATCAAAGTTTATGGGTTTGCTTTCAACATGTTTATTTTTACCCTCTGAAGTAAAGTTTTGGCAATTTCTTTTATTTTTATTTGTTGATGAAACCATTTTTAGTTTGAACTATGTGTGTCTTTGTGTCCTGGTCAGGTTCCGGACAGATCCAGCTATGGCAATTCCTGCTGGAACTCCTGTCAGACAGTGCCAATGCTGGCTGCATCACCTGGGAGGGCACCAACGGAGAGTTCAAGATGACCGATCCAGATGAGGTGGCACGGCGCTGGGGCGAGAGGAAAAGCAAGCCCAACATGAACTATGACAAGCTTAGCCGTGCCCTGCGCTACTATTATGACAAAAACATAATGACCAAGGTACACGGCAAGCGCTATGCATACAAGTTTGACTTCCACGGCATTGCCCAGGCTCTGCAGCCCCACCCCACTGAGTCCACCATGTACAAGTACCCCCCTTCAGACCTGGCATACGTGCCATCCTACCATGCCCACCAGCAGAAGGTCAACTTTGTGACCCCGCACCCGTCCTCCATGCCCGTCACCTCTTCTAACTTCTTTGGACCCACCGCTCCTTACTGGAGCTCACCTACAGGGGGCATCTACCCCAATTCCAGTGTAGCTCGCCACCCAAACTCCCACGTCCCCTCCCACCTGGGCAGTTACTACTAAACCCTACAAAAACCGTGATGTCTTCTCCCAATCTCCTGTCTTCTTCACAGATCCACACCGACAACACTGATGTGCACTCTCAACGAAACCAAACCAAGTAAGACCAAGAAAAGTGGGAACTCTACCCAAATTCTGCTCTGTACTGGCAACATTAAGGAATTTTTTAAGGAATAAAAAATGGGATTCTATGATCCAAAAGGAGATACGTGTTAACAGTACTATTCCGTTTTCTATATTGATTTTTTATGTTTGTCAGTGCCTTTCTGTCCTCTGACAGCTCCCTCCATTGGCCTATTTGGACAGCCTCCAAACTGGATGTATTTACCCACACAAAAAACCTTATTGAGAAACCATAGATGCCTACTATCCCAGATATGGACCATTTCACTTTGGGTGTAAATCTTCATTCCATTCATACAGTAAATCTCCTGCCTTGTTTTTTGTTCCAGTACTGTCTGAGTTCTCAGATTCTTGTCTGTTAATCTGTCTGATATTCTGTTATTAGGCTGTCTATTATTTATGAGTGGGGAGCATCAACTGGAAGTTTGGGGGTAAGGGTGCCAGAGACTAGCACTTCTCAGCACTGAATGAAAACAAAACGTTGGCAACTGGAATATGCCATTGACTCACACTTATCCTCCAAACTGGAAGTAAGCGAGCTGGAGAATGAAGATGAAAGTGAAGTGCTTTAGCCATGTTTTCATGGTGTCTCTCATTGTTACAGTAACTATGCAGTTTGTTGACTTCAGCTGGTTTATTCAATGCCAAGATTCTTATGTCAGATCAAGTTTATATTAATGTGAATGTCCTATTGTCCATGAAACACATCCAGCATTTGACAATCACAGTTATCACAGTTAAAACAGCTCCATATCTCACAATGGTATCTCCCTCTTTTTTCCAGGCCAGTCAAGGTTCTTAGACACCGGGTGACCGTATCACTAAGTCACGCCATGTCAGTCCTGACTGTCTTTATGCATTCACACAGCACTGCCATTTCTAAACGTATCATTTCTGTTCAAGTTTGTTTGCATGAAAGAAGCAAGTGTATTTAAACATCTGAACCTGTACTGTTGTCTCAGTACAACTTTAAAATAAATGGTATACAAAAAAATTCAGTAAACTAAAACAGGATGAACACAGAGAAATCCTCAGATTCACGAATGCTGTGCATTCGTCAGACCTATTTTCTATTATTTTGTAAACATCTGTCAACTAGGCATTTATGCAACTTACTGTATAAGTTATGCAGAGTTATTTTCATATGTGACACAGTATTAAAAAATCAAGAGAATTAATACGAGTTGACCTCGGTCAAAAATGCAAAGTCCGTTACTGATATGTAGTATGTTCAACCTTTTGAAACATTTTCTATCTGTAAATATGGCCAATGCAATGTTGTTTTATTTTGTATGTGTAATGTCCTCAGTGTTGTGCAGTGAACACAAACCCACAAATGCCTGCTTGAATTATAATTTTACTCTTACACTTATAGTAAATATTCAGTATTTATCTTGATTCTAAAAGAGGCCAACAACATGTTCCATGCCTTATATCATTAAGTCAACAAACAGAAATTGGCAGCTTTAGTCTTCAAATTGGCCAGGTATGTTATGCAAATGAGAGCTGACACCCCGTATATTTACATATAGAATATCTTAAGCTCCATGGCTTTAGATTAGTGTGAAATAAAGGGAATATGTTAAATGTAGCATGATGGTAATAATCTTAAATATACCCTTTACGTCCAACTATAACAAATATTTTCAATGAAAAGGGGAACTGTGCTACTTCGTATATGCAATGTATTTTGGATATTAAATATATAAATAATGTCATTTGCAATTATCAATTGTATTTTTCATTGTAATTCCTGCAATGTATTATTAGGATAGTTCAGGATTTTTGCCTTAAGGCCCATCAGATCAACTTGTGGATAGCATTTCTATGTTTCAGCATATAGTTTGAGGAAGCTTGCATAATTGTTAACTCTCAATATTGGAGTGAAGACGTATAGTTGTTGCACTAATGCCAGTGAGCATATTGATACTGGACCCAGATGCATAAATGTTATACATCCACAAGTGCATTAGATCTGGGAAAGTTTTTATAGGTGTAAAATGTGACAAAATAAATGGTTTTACTGCTGGTAATACATTTTAAACATATATTTGACTGATTTTAAGCTACAAGGCAAAAATGTGATAAATTAAACTGAACTAAATGAAAGATACAGTACACCTTATGGATACAGAAATCCATACATTATCTGCTGAAGAGCAAAACAAGCGTCAGAATGTGAAAAAAAGTTATTTAAGTGACTAGAACCTATGCCACAACAATTAAGGCAGTTCTAAAGGCAAGAGGCGGTCAATCCCGGTACTAGCAAGGTGTACCTAATGAAGTGGCCAGTAAGGATTAAAAAAAGACAATGACAAATGGTCAAGATAACAAACCAAAAAGTTTCAGTGTTGTCAGACCTTTAATAATGCAAAGAAAATAAGTTAATATTCGTTTTTACACAAAATACTGTTATTATATTTGTTGGAATAATAATATTTGCATAGTAATAGTAATAATTGGCTTCCAGGCGTCTTGGTCTATTGTCCACTCCTGTCAAAAAAATCAAACAGTTCAGCTTTGTTTGATGGTTTGTGACAATCCATCTTCCTCTTGATAATATTCCATAGGTTTTCAATTAGCGAATAAAGAAAAATGTACAGTGATTTCTTCATTTCTTCCAGAACTGTATACGGCCAAACAAATGTGGACACGTGACCATTTGAAATTGTTTGACTTCCCATTCAAAAACCATGGACATAAACATGGAGTTCCCTAGTTTGCGGCTAGTTAACTGTCGCCACACTTCTGGGAAAGCTTATTGCAAGATTTTGTATGGGAATTTCTGCCAATTCAGCCAAAAGACCATTTAGGTCATGCCCAGATGTTTGAAGAGAAGGCCTGGCTCACAATCGCTGTTCCAATTAATCCTTAATCTTCAATAGGGTTCAATGAGTTCAGGGCTGTGTGCAGACCATTTGAGTTCCTCCACACCAAACTAATTGAACCATGTCTTTATGGAGCCCGCTTTGTGTACAGGGTCACAGTCATGCTGGAAACGGAAAGGGCCTTCCTCAAACTTTTGCAACAAAAGCTGCCTTCCGACCGCAGGGATTTTTGCAGTTCCTAGAACATAACGTTCCTATAACCATTTTTTTCATGTGTTCGGACAGGAGACATTTGGGGATTATTTAGTTCCTCGCACCAGAGTTACTATAACACTTTCAGCTCCTACTTCAGAGCAGGGTCTTTCCCTTTTCCTAGGACTAAGTTGATTAGTCCAACTTATAAATCACGCCCATCATTTCATTTGTCTGTTGCGTGTATTACATATTATGCTGGAGCCTTCATATTCTGTGTTTCTCTGTTAAGTAACTACTCAATTTCAATGACTCCAGCCTAGGTTTTAAACACCACCGTTCGAACTTCATTATGAGGACATATCCTGATGGTGGGGGAACACTCTTTTTTAAATTGTATTGTATGTTGTTTTCAGCCTTATAATCTGAACAAACAAACAACAAGCCACTGAAGGAACCCAGCACTATTTGGGCTGAAAACAACCATGTAATCCGCATACATAAGATGATTTACATACTTATCTCCAATCATAAACCCAGTGTTACAATCATTCAACTGTGAAATGTTGTTGTATGTGGCGCTACGCTAAAGTCTGGTGACAATGCTATAAAAGACTGTTGCAGTGCTTGCCTCACTTCCCTCCTACCAGTTCTGACCAGTGCGAATGCAAATAGCAAAACCGGTTTTGGGGGAGAATAGTTAGTAGAACTGTTTAGAAGTGGACTGTTCCTATAACTATAATCCTGTAACTACTTGGTCAGAAAGCGGCTAGTCAGATGCACCCAATTGTTGAAAATGTCTTTGTATCGTTTGACCCCTAACTAGAACTGGTGGCCTAGTGGATATCACTGTGGTTTCACAGCAAGAAGGTTCTGAGTTCGAACCCCGGTCGTCCCGGGCCTTTCTGTGTGGAGTTTGCATGTTCTCCCTGTGTCTGCGTGGGTTTCCTCCGGGTGCTCCTGTTTCCAACCACCATCAAAAACATGCAGGTTAGGTTTGGGACTACAGATGGAAATTAGCGTCTATGCAATAATCTGGCTCATTTACATTCTGTACAGAAGTGTAAGATTGTTCATTAATGTGCACTGTCCTAAATAAATAAACAACATCCAATATCCAACTAAGAGGCCTAACCCAAACCCTGAAAAACAGCCACAGACCAATATCCAGCCTTCTAACATTAGTAAGGGTGTCCACATTTGTTTGGTGATATAGTGTATGAAATGTTTCCGCTTCACTCACACCTCAGAGAGCAGGAAAATTTTCTTTGAGACAAATGGTGAAATATATTCCACTACACAGTTCAGGACTATTTTAAGTGGATGTAGAAATTAAATTGTGGAAGAGCTCAAAGAATCAATGTCAATTTCTGCCAGTAGGTTTCATGGGGGTTAGTACATTGTCCACTGTCCTACAGTATGAACAGGGACATCCATTGGAACAACTTAGGGTAATGTGCCTTGGTAAAGGGCGCAAAGTCCCACTCAGGAATCGAACTGGCAAGCTTTGAGTATGACTCCCTAACCATTGAGACATCTGACGACCACAAGTCACCATTTCTCTCAATAAGGCATAAGAGGTTGTGGTATATGTCCAAGATACTGTGGCTAAGAGTTATTCTTAGGTATAATGTTTCCTTATGTTCCTCGCAAACACTGCTTAGCTTTGATTGAAATGTAAAAAATACAGAATTACATTATTGCTCTTATAATCTGTTTATTAAAGCAATAGGAGCAGTAAAAATGGATTCATTGTCACACCCATAGTATACAAAATACTTTTCCCCACATTTCAATTGCTTTATGCCACTCTGCTTTGCCTTACAATGCTTTTAGGCCGAATTTGGTTTGGGATACATTTTAATGGTTGCTAAATTTATAACCTGTGTTGATGAAATTAGTTACAGACACAACAAATTAACTCACATTCCTTCTGAGCTGGTCATGAACACCGTCCAATCCAGCTAATCGAAACAGTCCTGGAGTGTGGCTTCTGTTCCATCTCAGGGTATTGTTATGAATGTTATTATAAAGCAGTATATACGTGAATCAGTAATTTAGAGCAGCAAAAAGGAATGTGATGTCGTACCCATTCTATTCAGTAAGTACCTGTGGTATAAGGTCTGTTTGTTGCCAAAATGACTACTGGTGTGTATGTACAAAAAGTTTCCAAAACAGCCTTGATATTCCACAACAATTGAGGGTGGACATCATCTTGTAATTGTAAAGTAATTATTGAATCCTATAATTCATATTGCTGCATCTACCACGCAATATTTAGCTCAACAAACATGTGATTTCCTAATAATCTCCTGAACCTCTTGACCCATTTCATGTGTGCCATTTTAACCTATATGCATGGTAAGATACTGTGTGTTGGATCAATTGCCTTTCTATTACAAATATTATCTAATTAATTATTGTTTGATATCAATTCTAAAGGGCACCACAAAGGTTTTGAAATAGTTAGGTTAGAATCTATGTATTTATCTATTTGTAATTGATATATGTATTTATCTACTCTTGTAAAGTCTTCTGGTCTTATTTCTTAAGTAAAATCTGCAATAACCCATCTGTTTACATTTAGGACCCAGGTCACACAAATTATTTAATTGAAGTTTATTTATTTTCTTGGCAAAAATGTACTTAAAATTATACAGTTCAAGCATGTCTGGCATACGGTAGGCTAACGAATATCACCCCTGGTGGCCTACAGTCTAAGACCGAACAGAGGGCAGGCAATCAACACAATCTATCTGACCTTTCATGTCTGGCACTTAAACGGATTTAGGAACATACACTCTGCAGAAAAAGGCTTACATTTTTTATTTGCATGAGCTGTAAAATGTAATTGTCAAGATTTAAACAAAAAAAGTATTGAAATATTTTACTTCATATGTAATGAAACTTGAATCTAGAATATATGGTGTTCCTTTTTTAATAAAATTATGGAAAATAATTAATTTTCCACAATATTCTGACCCAATGGTGATATTACAGGCAGTAGGCATTTGGACAACACATGCCACAATATCTATTACTCATTTCAATGCAATGTCGTGGTTCACTGCAAATTAAATTCAGTGCAAACCTTATATCTGATTCAATGTTGTTGTCACATTTCACATGGAATTTCCTTTTAAGTTTGTCCAAAACACAACCCACAATGGGGTCATACTGTACATTAAGTTCTGGCAATATATTTAACCCCTCAATATATTTAAGATGTGTCAATAGATGTTCTGATAATAGAGCTGTTATTCTGGCCTGACCCGTGCATTGTTTTTTCAGTATTGTGTTTTGGATTATCCTCTGTACCTTCGCCTATATTCTTGGATTCTTATTCTGGCCTGACCCATGCATTGTTTTTTCAGTATTGTGTTTTGGATTATCCTCTATACCAGGGGTGCCCACACTTTTTTGCATGATGATCTACTTTTAAAATGTTCAACTCAATGAGATCTACCAACTTAAAAAGAGTTTATTTTACCTGCATGTATCTCTATGTGGAATTCTTCATCTAGAGAAACGTTAATAAATGTTGATTGTTGATATTCCATTTTAACAAAGCATTTAACTCTTGCTTTCGTGCGCCGTAGAGAATGGTCGCATGGACGATGGCTCCGTTCACTCTATGCAGATTTTGGCTTATTACTGTTTTTTTAGTTTTTATTTCTGCACCTCCTGCACTGTCGCTCATACAGTATGACCGACTAGCACTTTTGGATATACGTAATTCACTGGATACAGACTTTTTTTCCACTTACCGGAGTAATT
>JACXGM010002412.1:0-29940 GCA_016801145.1 Umbra pygmaea
TCTGTTGTGACTCCAGTAGTAATGGTGAAGAAGCTCTTTCTGTTGTGACTCCAGTAGTAATGGTGAAGAAGCTCTTTCTGTTGTGACTCCAGTAGTAATGGTGAAGAAGCTCTTTCTGTTGTGACTCCAGTAGTAATGGTGAAGAAGCTCTATCTGTTCTGACTCTAGTAATGTATCTCCTCAGCAGCAGAAGTAATAGGAACCAGTGATGGTGCTGGTTCTCCTCATTGTGTTAGTTAGGGCAGTATTGCGCAATCATATTAAAATTGAATAAAACGTAAATATTTTTGTGGGAGGATTTATAATAGTAATAATATATAATTATAAGAAGTATGACAAGGATTTAAACTGAGGCCTTTGCTTCGCAAGAGGTCCAGGTAAAAATAAAAAATACACCTTGATTCAAGGAAGTTCGTTACCTATAGTAGCTGTCACTGTCATTACAAAACCATGTGAAAGTGCAACAAAAATGGAGTGCCTATTCACTTGCGAATGGGTTAGATAAATCTAAGATATTTTAATCCTTGGTCCTACCACAGTAAAAAAAACTTGAAAACACTGCCCCCACGTGACAGAGGTGAAGAATAGCATGACTCCTAAGATCAAAACACATCCTCTGACGTTGTAAAGTTCCCATAATTCCTGTAGGCAACATGGCTGACACCAGAGAAAAGGGGCTTCAAGATTATAGGAAAAGATTACTTGAACATAAAGAGATTGATGGTCGTTTAAAAGAGTGTAAGTAATATATGTCATGTTCCTTCTCAATACGTCCTAATTATGCACATCAAAATTGGTAATCTAAGTACAATGAGCAACATATTCGGCTGGTTAAGCGGTTGTTGGCTAACTCGCTTTGTCATGCAGTACTTACGGCCATAGAAATGAATGGTCTTTTTACAATCAGCTAACGACGCTATTCTGCCAAAATGCTAACTAGCTAAATATAGGTAACTAGTCACTCACTCTACATTATATCCTCTATTTTCAGTGCGGGAACAACTCAAGGAACAGACGAAACAATATGAAAAATCTGAAAATGATCTGAAGGCCTTACAAAGTGTTGGCCAGGTGAGATTACACAGAATATTATTACAGTAGTGGTTGTGTGTCATTGAATGCATGTTAACTTCTTCTCGTTTGTTTTTATGAAGATTGTTGGTGAAGTGCTCAAGCAGTTGACAGAGGAGAAATGTAAGTTCCAATTTCGGTCGTTCTCTCATAATATTTATTAATTTATTGTTTACACTGAGAAGCTATCTGATAGCACGTTAAAAGACCAGCAATTTAAAAAGCGTAATTATTTATGAGCTATAAAATCATTAGAGGGTCATAAGTGATCAACAACATAGGGTCTCTGGAGCCAGTCTAGTTGAAGTCAGCATATTTTTAGTTTTAGTCTAGATTAACACACTTATCCAGAGTGAAACTGGAGGAAGTAGTGTTAAGTTTTTGCTTGTATGCGGTTATGTATTTGTTTATTTACCATTGCTGGCTCCAAGATTAAAACAAGAGAACTCAAATATTACTAGTCTAATTCCTCATTCTTGATTTTTATTCACAGTCATTGTGAAGGCAACCAATGGACCCCGCTATGTTGTCGGCTGTCGCAGACAGGTCTGTCTCGAGCCTTGCTGTTACCCTTGTATAATCAGTGTTTATTCTCTGGATATGTCAGTAGTCTCTTTTTTATTGGGCTAATCTCTCTGTTGTTTTCACCCAGCTGGACAAATCACAGCTTAAACCAGGCACCAGAGTGGCTCTGGACATGACCACCCTCACTATTATGAGGTTAGAACTGTATATATACACACACACACCGATGAACCACACAGCTATAAAACAACTGGCAATTCAGGTGACTGTCTGAAATGATGCTGTTGGAGTCAGATGTCATGCTCTCTCCCCCCTCAAGGTATCTTCCCAGAGAGGTTGACCCCCTGGTCTACAACATGTCCCATGAAGACCCAGGAAGCATCTCCTACTCTGAGATCGGAGGTTTGGCCGAACAGATCCGTGAGCTGAGAGAGGTGCCACTCTATTTACTAAGACAGGTGTTCTGTATAGACGTGCAGGCTCAACAGGTTATGTGATGTATTGTTATCACGTAACAGGTCATTCACATTTGTAGCTAGTATATGTTCTTGATTCAGCACAATGCATGAATAGATGTTTAAGGGGAAGTACGATTTCAGAGGGGGTGTCCAATCTCATACCCAGCCCAGTTTCCAGTTGCTTGCATTTACCCCCCCACGTGGGTACTCGCATTGAGATTAGGGAGTATGTGGGAAAATTATTGTGGTTCAGTATCTACAACCCCAATACCAAAAAAGTGCAGTAAGATATGTAAAGATTTTGGTGCACATATGCTACCATTCAGACGTCATCTTTTCCAGGGACGTCCCTGCGTTTTCCAATAGGACAACGTCAAAACACAATCGGGGAGTGCGGGTGCTAGCATGGCCTGCCTGCAGTCCTGACCTGAGGACATGCATAATGGGGAAAAATTCAGCTTGCTAAACTTAACCAACTGGTGATTTCAGTGCCCAAATGATTGATAAGTGTTATTAAAACAAAAGGTGATGATACACAGTGGTAAGCAGTCAACTGTCCCAACTCTTTGGAGTGGGTTGCAGTCAGATTTGAAATGAGTGTATATTTTTAAAAATTAAATACATAAATAGTCAAACATCACAATGTGTTTTTAATATAGTACATTTACAAATTACTTTTGTTTTTTTGCATTTTCCATACTGTCCCAACTGTTTTGGAGTTGGGTTTGTATTTTCATATTCAAACTTGCTTTATGAATAATCAACGTTGTGTCAATATCAGACACAGGTTTTTGACGAGCCAATCACTAGTTAGCATTTGTGCATATAATGCTTCCCTTTGTTCCCTGTCAGGTGATTGAGTTGCCGCTGACCAATCCAGAGCTCTTCCTCAGGGTTGGAATCATCCCCCCTAAAGGCTGCCTGCTCTATGGCCCTCCAGGTGAGTCACTAGCCGCTTTCATCCTGTTGAATGAGCCTGAGCTCAACAACTCATTGCTTCAGAAGAGGCCCCTTCCCTACAATGTTTTATATTGTACCATATATGGCTAAGAACACATTATTGTCATTAAAGGTAATTAATTACTCTGCTCAGGTATATTTACATGATAGATCATGAAATTGGCACCCACCACCAGCCAAATGCGGGTAATTTTACGCAGTGGCAGGTCATTTTTCCTAATCTACCAGTCCCTCTGGTGTGTGAATTGTAAGGTGTATTGTTTTGTAAATTTGTTATTAAAACATTACTTGTCTTGGATTGGACATGGTTTGATAAAACATGCCAATGCTAACTTTTAAATAAAGATGCACTTTTGTCGAAGTTCATATTTGATTGGATCACAAACCCTCACTCACACAATGTGGCATGCTGAGCACTTCTTGGATGATTCTGCTGCCAGTAAAAAAAATGGGGGGGGGGGGTGTTCATTGAGTCTGTGTTTTTGATAGGATTCTGATGAGGTGCTCTTGTTTTACGACAAAGCTCCCACGCTCACGTGCACCAAAAACATAACGAGGAGCTGCCAGTTGTTCACTATTAAACATTCAGGTTCAACGTCTCATGTGCGAACATAACTGAATTATGGCTATTAAATGGCGTTCATCTGTTGTATTTCACCACGGTATGGTTTTTCTAATTCATGTTGTATTATGTTTGGTTCTATTGTTGATGAAGGATTGGAGCTAAAACAATGCATTATTTTATTAGTAATCCCAGATGTTTTCCAAACATCAGATTATTAGAAGTTGAAATGTAAAAGCTGATTCTACAAATACACTGGGCTATATTGTTGTCCATTGTGTTTTGAGTATGTTTAGTATGTCAAGGACGAAGTACCCCAGTAAATTAGAAACAGAGTTTCAGCTTTTTTTACCTCAAGATAGTTGAATGTCCCAACCCCGAAGAGCACCTTCAAAACTTCTGATTGAACTCCCTGAGCACCCTGGACCCTCTTTGTCTTCACAGTTGAATGTGTATTCATGGAGTTCCTCTTTTCATTAGGTACTGGAAAGACTCTTCTGGCCAGAGCTGTGGCCAGTCAGATGGAGTGTAACTTCCTTAAGGTAAGATGCCCCACTGGTTTCCTGCCCTGGCCATTCAGACTCTTCAGTGGAACAACATGCCTGGTGCTCAGCATCTCTGTACCCTCTGCTGCAGGTGGTGTCCAGCTCTATTGTGGATAAGTACATTGGAGAGAGCGCCCGACTCATCAGGGAGATGTTTAACTACGCCCGTGATCACCAGCCTTGCATCATCTTCATGGACGAGATCGACGCCATAGGTAATTAGCCGTACCTGTAGCCTGCTCCCAGATTTGGCTGTGATGTATCATCAGTTAGATGCTATGGTCCTTCTCAACCGTATGATTTGGCTTCACAGCAAAAACAGACTTGGGACTAGGTTAAGCATCTTCAGCCCTGATTCCATGTACTTTCTGTCAAAGTGTATAATCCTTTTCTTAGCAGCATTAAAATTCTGCAATGTGTTTTGAAAGTGTTGATTGAAATATGTATATCGTTTTCCACAAGGTGGCAGAAGGTTCTCCGAGGGAACATCAGCTGACAGAGAGATCCAGAGAACACTGATGGAGGTGATACGAGCAGCCAAAATGAACACGTCATGTAAAATGGGTGTCAACAGATGTTGCTGTCTATGGGAATGATGATTAAAGATATTAGTATAGGGAAAGGCTTGTTTCTGAAGAGTATGTCTTGTGGATATATGGAAGATTCGAATGGATCGTAATGTTGTATAATTTGCAGCAGGCTAGACTAGCATCTTTCAATTCTCACTGAGGCTGTTCGGTGCTTGTATGTGCTCACCTAGCTGCTGAACCAAATGGACGGCTTTGACACACTGCACAGGGTCAAGATGATCATGGCTACCAACCGACCTGACACACTGGACCCTGCGCTGCTTCGGCCCGGCAGGCTGGACCGCAAAATCCGTACGTGTTGTCCGTCATCTGTCTTCTTCATGCCTTTGTTTTCAATCCTCTTAACATACGCAATTTATTAGATGCTTTAATCTAAAGTAATATTCCTGACGTTGGGACAGCAGGCCAGAAATACTCCGTTCCACTTTCTCTGTCGTCACTGTGGCAACAAATATGTCTACATTCTAAATTGAGTGACATGATTATTTCCATTGTTTTAACAGATGTTGAGCTACCTAATGAACAGGCCCGCTTGGATATCCTGAAGATCCACTCTGGCCCCATCACCAAACATGGAGAGATAGGTGTGTTTCAGATGAGTCACACTTTGTAGTCTTGGTTAACGCACAGCTAGGAATCAATTGGGTGGACCCGTGTTTTCGAGTGCTTCATGCGACACGTCTTCTCCGACTTTTCAGATTACGAAGCGATCGTGAAGCTTTCAGATGGCTTCAACGGAGCAGATTTGAGAAACGTGTGCACTGAAGCAGGTAACGTATCCATCACGTGGTTTGGTTTTTCTATTAGAAATAGGCAGGTTTTGTCCGATATGATTGACCTTCACTGATGCCAAGGCTCAAGTTCATATGCAAATGGTTGCATAGTAAACTGAAAGACGTGCAATTGTAGACTAGCATCTATCCTCCAATTCGGTGTTGAAATCTAATATTATGATAACCTAATATTATGATGATATTTCTGTGTTCCAGGTATGTTTGCAATCCGTACCGATCACGAGTATGTCACTCAAGAAGATTTCATGAAGGCAGTTCGCAAGGTGGCCGATTCAAAGAAGCTTGAATCCAAGCTAGACTACAAGCCCATTTAAATGCCTGTATCTGTATTTCTATATGTAAAGTCGAGAATAGGTGGAAAAGCCAGGGGTGGGATGGGGTTTGCTGTTGCAGCATTCTATTAAATTACAAAAAAAGACCATCAAAATAACATTTTTTGTTATGTTTCTTTTGCTATGTATTTGTAAGATGCAGTTTATTGGGGAGAAGTGGATATAGGATCTGTTCTTATTAGAGTAACGTTTATACACATTGTCCAAGAAGTGACCTCAGAACCGTTACAGATAATGGAACTCCACATATTAAAGTTGCGGTTTTGTAGTTTGAGATGAATACTCGTGGTCCAGTATTTTAGAATAAAATAACATTTACAAGACAAATACTTTTGCCATCTAAGCATTTGTATCTGTAAAAGCATATAGGAATATGCCACATTAAAAGGAGTCATATATCACACTAGAAATAATTGTGGACTTGTTGCTATGTTTGTTTTTAAACTGATGCCAAGTTTGGTTACTTGTTTACTTTCATAGCTTCCATTCTTATGTTCTCAGTCCCAACAAACAAAGTTCAAAATAAAAGAAAAAACACCCAGTATTGTATTTAATAATGTACAGCGTTGTAGTATATGGCCAATTTAGCACTGCTATGAACTAGTAGGCCATATACCACAAAACTCCAAGAGGACACATTTTTATGATAAACTGATAACCAACTCAATGATACAACCATAAACATTTATTATTGCATACTGGTGGTATATGTAAGCAACAAAGCACGAGGGGTTGTGGTATAAGGCCAATATACCACCAGAAAGAACTAGCATGATCGCGGTGTGCCCAGCCACCACTTAGCCATGGTATATTGGCAATATATCACTAATTCCAGAGATGCCTTATTGCTCTTATACTGTTTACCAATACAAACAGAGCAGTAACAAGTAATGTGATGGCTATCAAACAATCAGAATTCTAACCACCTGGTTTATAACGTAAAAAACCACATCTTTCAGACAGAACATATATTAAATAACTTTGTTTTTCCATATCTACATTGTTTACAAACATTTTGTTTTCACCTTAAACACATCAACTTAAAATGTGGTTCCTATGCTCACAGCTGTAAAACAATTAAACATTTCTAATAAACATATCCATTCTATGTAAAAAAAAACTAATTCACTTTGAAATCACTTTTCGGGCAATGTACTGTAATCAGTGCTGCACCGTGCTACTCCAGTGAGTAACATTGTTATTTTATAAGTTTTTTACATTACAGCAGATGCTCTTTTCCAAAGTGATTTACTGTAAATGCAGGGAAATCCCCTGGACCAACTTGGGGTAAAGTGCCTTGTTCAGGAGCACCAGGACACTTGGCCAATGCGGGAATCAAACCAGCAAACTTCAAACCTACAAGTTTGACCCCCTAACCAGTGAGCGACCTGATGCCTTTTATAAATAAATCCATGGACCTGCTACATGACACTTCATTCTTCCTCTACCTCATCTTGGTCTTCTGGGGCCTGCAGTGTGAAGGACTCCAACACAAAAGCCCTGCATATGGGGCAGTGCTGGAAGCGGTCCACACAGCCGTCACACACACAAGCGTGCCGGCAGGGCAGCAGGACACGGTTTACGGGTGCATTCTGACATACCACACAGTCTCTGCTGTTTCCCTCCCCAGACCACTCTTCATCTTCTACTCCTGCAAGCTCCTCCTTCTCCGTTTGTAGCTCCTGAGCTTCTGCTAGTACCTCTGGGACAGGGTCTGTAACCCCCAAAAAACCCCTGCTCTCAGCTGACATAAATAGAGGCTGGAGGATAGAACATAAGATACTTTTACACTTAAACGATAGCAAAAGCAGAATGATTTTTATGCCTATTTAGACTTCTGGGTTCTAAAGAATGTGAATATAGGTGCTGTTGGGCTAAAACGGGTCTCCACTTGGTACTGTTTCTTTCATTGAGGTGTCTAGGTTCATGTTTTCTATTTTGTTCTACCTTGTCTAGAGGTTGGGCCCACCCTGCAACCTCATCAGACGCCATTGTACACCTCTGGTTTGACTGACAGTAAACACTTTGTTGGGCATTCCCTGTCTGACGCTAGGTAAGGAAATGGCCACCATAGCAGTGAGAAACACTGTTGGGTTTAATAAAGCTGACTGTAGTAAGCCTGATTCTAATAAACAATATACTACAAATCTGGACTGAAATGGGGGGCCTAAAAAATTGTTTTGCATTTACGAAAGTTGCAGACGGTAGCTTCAATCTCAGTGAGCCAAGACCCACAACCTTGGCCATTAGATTCATGTGTTACTGAGTAAATAAATGACACAGATAAAACAGCCTTACCTTTAACTCGTACATATTCCCTTGTGCTGTGAGGAGATATTGGAAAAGAATGCGTGCTGACAGCCGGTATTTGTCATCTGGAACATGAAGCACAGTGACACTGGCCACCTAAGAAGAACCGTAAGGACTGATCAGTGTTACGTCCACTACAGATGCTCTGAAACGAGTACACAATGTATACATAATACAACGACTTTAAGTTCATGGTTAAATTTTCAGTCAGACTGGTCCTGAAATGAAATTTCAGTGTGGTTTGCCAGTTGCTCATCTTTGCTTCTGAAACTGACACCAAGTTACCATGTTCCGAATGTTACGCTCACAATGTTATATGTGTCCCTTGCTTCCGGCTGTGACAGTGTCAGTAGAGCCACCAGGGGGTAGCATTCTCGCGGCAAAAGGCCAAAATCTGTGATCCCCAAATCTTCTGGCATCTTGGTGTGAAAATCCTCTTTGTTATCTCCATTGATACTAATGCATTGGTTAAGAAGATAACATTTGTGTACGGTTCAACTGAACTGAAACACATGCTAATTTTAACTAGCATCCTCCTCGAACGCTGTGTTATAATCTAAAATTATGACATTGAAATATCCAGAAAATGTACATAAATTACATTTTTGTTGGTGTGCAATGTATCCTATATAAGGGCAGGGAAAAATACATGTCACAATACTTGTCTACACAATACATGTCTTTATAGGTCTACTAAATAACTGAAACAACAGTGACACAGATTGTACAAATATCAGATAATCAACAATGAAAAGGATACTTGAACTTTTGGCAGTAATGGTATTTGAAGTGCAGAGCTTCCTGGAACAGCTGTGGTGTGCTGAGCTTTATCGGACAGTGTTGGTGGGTCTGTAGCGCCCCCTGTAGGGCATAGACACCACATCCCCAGTAACAGCTAAGCACACAAGGCTCGAGGCAGCATGGATGCAGAGACACACCCTCTGATAAGATAAGAACAATTGATGATTGAGAGAGTTTAATTAAGTGGTGAAAAATTAGCAACCTAATCTAAAATCAAACAGTAATTGCAATCAATTTTAATTATGTTAACATAGCAGTATGGTGCATACTTACATAGTAACATTAATGTTTCTTAAAATATATTAGATTTTTCAACCCATTTTCACTGGAATGTGTTTTGTCTTTGGTTTTTGACTTTGTTGTCAGGAAGAGCGACGTACCGGCTCAGTCCTTAGAGGCAGCCAGAAAAAATGTTTTTTTTTTAAACAGTAATATCCATTTTTTCAGAGAGTCAATCAGGGCCATATAATGTACTGTCCTCATTCATAAGTGAATTAATGTTTCCATGTGGCATTTAGATGTAGCACTCAGAACAAAGCAATAGTTGTATATTTTTTCCACACAAAATGTTGCCAGAATAGCTTTCATGCACCATTGCATTGTTACTACACTATATAAATACATTTATTTTACGTGACATTGCATCATTTGGCATCTGGGTAATGGTGGTGGAACAATTGTCCATGGCACCACACCAGAATATCCTCTTAAGTGTTCACAACTGTTACCACAGTTGAGCAGTCTTGGTCAGTGATGCTGCCAAACATGCCCTTACAATCCTCTGTGGCAAAAGAAAATTCACAGAGATATATTCTAGCCATTTTAGCAAAGCTACTAGGCAACTGGCTCTTCCCAGCATTTTTTACCATTAACCAAAGCATAATGAAATAATAACTGCTTTATAACATCAGGCAGCTGCTTACTGTGTATCCCTTTTTTCATCAGGTGTTTTGTTTATTTTGGCAAGGAGTGTTAAATGCATTTATTATTAATGAGGGCACACCTATGAAATTGTAAGGCCACAGACCAGAAACATGATACCTTGAAGAAGAATGCTTGGCTGTAGACATATTGGTGAATGATTTTATACATGCATACAGTCTCACCTGTCACAGAGGCCAAACCTGACATCCCCATTTCTAGGGAAAAGGGATTGGTCACCTGAACCATCCTCTTCTCTGGGACAGGCAAGACTGAGTCTGTCTCATCAGAGCTGCGGAGAATCACTGGGACATCGAAACCAAACCTATGAGGTGGAAAACATGAGAACATTTGAATGTATTCTCTGTTGTGTGAATTAGAGATCAGAGGAAATTAATGAATTAGCATTTACAGTTTAACAAATTGCCACATTGGTTGCAAAATAAACTAATCATGATTTTAAATATAGCTTTCAGCCTTTAAGGCGTAGAACGTGTTTTTTCGAGCATACATTTTTTTAATATATGGAATTAAATATCATATGTTATAACACAAATTATTGAAAGCAAAAGTAGATATTATATTTTATAATGTGATGTATTTCCGTACTATATACGGTCTATGTGTATTTCCTATAAGGAAATTGTATTTAATTTTTCTAGATTGCTGTTTAATTTCCTTTCAAATCATGTTTAAGTTGCAATCGCGTGCTGTCAAATTAAAAAAATATATATTTTTAAACATTTTATTGGAACAAAAACACAGAAAAGTTTAGCCTTAACTAATATTATGATATACGAAAATAGACGGCCTATACACAGATTATAGCAAACATTGGTTTGAAGGCTGTTTCATTCAAAAATAATAAGCATGTTGTTGTCATTTTGTAACCTACCAACCGAGGACCATTGCGGCGGTAATAACGAAACATAAGGATACGACACTGATGTAAAACAAAGGAGAATATTCATACAACATAACTAGAAAGACAGCAGCCATGTTTAATTGTGGTTAAATATAAATCAAATATCAGATTCATGACCAAAGCAGGACTAAAGCCGTGTGAATAACAACATTCGTATTCTCTATTGCACCACTTCCGTCTTTAAAATTACGGTGGCCGAGAAGTCCGTGGCCCATTCTACTCCCATCATAATTTATTCGCGCATTTGGGAGGAGCACGTAACCGAGCACTGTCAATTTATTGTAAGCAACTAGCAGATCTGCGAGTGTGTAATAGATAAAAATTGAGTTTTTGGGCAAGGACAAATTTCTTATCTGAATAAGATTTCCATCAATCATTTCAAGAAGCCTAAATTTTGGTATAGACTATTTCTGAGCGAGAATGAACCGGCGCAGCTGGTGGTATTTGCGGTAAACAATAAGGTTTGGAAACCGTTAATCCTGGACCTGTGACAGTGAATAAGTGATTTGCTTAACAGCAGGCGCATTAACAAAATAAGGTTTATATCGTTATATATTTCGTTTTTAGACACTAAGCGATTTAGTTTTATTGTCAAGTCATGAGCAATTTTAAGGACATTAAATCGACCCGTCAACCGAGCTCGGAAAATAATTCCGTGAGCAGCAATGACTGGGACATGGCAAATGATGTGTTTGTGTCCTGTTATGAAGAACCGATGGGGGATACTATACACCGCGAAATGGACTCGGTCCAGTCCGGCTTGGAGCATCTTCCTCCGCTTCTGCTTGGCGATCACCGATTATCTCAGGACGGCATGGTATTGGGCCTAGTGGAAGAAGCTTATACTGGTTATCACTCTCTAACCGACTCGGGCACAGGCTATTTGGAGATCACAAACGACCTGAACTACACTGAAAGTGATGGGAATGTAACTACAAAGAAGCGGAACCGCTCTAACAGCTCCAGGCATAGGGGAGAGGTCGTTACAGAGTTGGGACCTGAGGAAGTGCGATGGTTTTACAAAGAGGACAAGAAAACCTGGAAGCCATTTGTTGGACATGACTCTCTAAAAATTGAAATTATTTACCGTAAACTATGTAAACTAAATCCCTGCAAGGTCAAAAGTCGAAGTCCCACCATCGAACCAGCGCACCCCAGTGGGTCAGCCACGCTGGCTGATCCCGAAACGGAGGACGTGGCGGAAGGGGGAGCCGATCAAAAGGAGCCGACGACAGGGCACCCGGAGGGTGGGGGAAACGGAGGATGCGTTAATGTTGAAGTCGACCTGGATTCCATAAGTGTCAACATTGAGGCTGTTTGCGTCAGAGGGGGTCTCTATGAAGTGGATGTCAAAGAGAAAGAATGTTACCCTGTGTACTGGAACCGTGAGTAGCCTCTTATCATCCATCTCATTGTCGTTCATTCTGATTTCATCACTAATACCCTGTAAACAAGCCTTTCAAACAGTACAAAATATATCATTATAAAGCCAAGATGACGTCACATTCAATCGATTTCTACAGTCGAACTTGGACCAACAAATGAAATCGTCCCAATGTGACCAAATAGTCAAAACCTCATCCCACAGAGCAGGACCGTATACCTGTGATGAGGGGACAGTGGTTCATCGATGGCACATGGCTTCCCCTGGAGGAGGACGAGAGTGACCTCATTGAGCTGGAGCATCTGGCCCGTTTCCGTGGCCAGCAGATGAGGGAGACCTACGAGACCGCTACTGAAGTATTGACCACCACAGTGGACAGCAAGGATGGTAAAGGAGACTCAATGGCAACACAATCCCTATTATCACACCTGCAATGTAAGTAACCCGTGCACCAGTCTTGGCAGGTGCAAGCTGTAATTACTCATAGGAGCAGACACCTGTCCTCTTTCTGTACACCGCCTGGCCAGTAGAGACATTTGTCACAGGGCCTGAAAACCCAAATCTGTCTATTTAATGCTGAATGGGCACCAAGCAGAGAAACCGTAGCTCCTGTTTTAACTTTTTTTTTTGCAGGTTTAAATTCTCGACTTTCCAAACTCAGAGTTGTTGTCATCACACTATTTCCTTTAAAAACAACAATCTAACAATCACACATACTGTATTTGCATGAAAACATTCAATATATCACATCACTGCATACTGTATGTACAGCTTTTGTGTTGCTTTCATAGACCCCTGCACCACACTACGTTCAGCACTTGGGCAGCTGTGGAGCACTACAGTGAATTGACTCGTTACACTGAGCGCAGGCTTTCTTTCTAGACTGTCAGACCGTGGCAGTTGGGTAGGTCAGAAAGAAAGCTGTTCAGATGTCATTGTTGTATTCAAGCTCAGCGAAAGCAGAGGGACATTCGGGGGGTCACCTGTCAAAGAAAACACTTTCTGTTTTATGTTCAAATAGAAGGAAAACCATCAGGCACACGCATGACAACTTTGTAATAGTCCTAGTACTTCACAACTTAGGAACATTTAAATAAAGAATTTTGCAGCAGTAAACAAAAACAAATGATTTGGCCATTCTTGTATAATAATTATCTTCTGTTGAGTGCCTACTGAACGTTGATTGAGGTCATGCAAGAGGTGAACTGTACGCAAGCGGAAATTCTCCAAAACTCACCGGAGACTTGAATCACATTAACAGAATGAGCTTAATCGCTCTGTGTTAATTAAACTTCCCGTGGATTTTTTTTTCAGCAATTCACAGTTTGAAACTAAGCCGAAGCCATGTGGACTGGCACAGTGTAGACGAGGTTTATCTCTACAGTGACGCAACCACCTCCAAGATTGCGCGCACTGTCACCCAGAGACTTGGCTTTTCCAAAGGTCTGTATCCCCACCTGTAATCCTTTATAAAGTCCTCTTGTGCCTGAACACATCTACTTTCGGTGAAATAACTAGTAAGGTTTTGTGAAATTTGTTCAAATATTGTGTTTCTGTACTGTATCAAATGGCTCAGTAAGATTACATGAGAACTGGTTTAATTCTTGTCACTCCTCATCAGCTGGCAGCAGTGGGACACGCCTCCATCGGGGGTACGTGGAAGAGGCGGCACCTGAAGACACCCCACCCGAAACAACCCACATCGTCTTTGTGGTGCACGGGATTGGCCAGAAGATGGATCAGGGACGCATCATCAGGAACACAAGCATGTAAGATACAAACACAAGACCATCTCTTATATTATTGTTTTTACACCGCATTCCAAATTATTAGGCAAACTGGAATGAAGTGTTATAAACATTAAATATTTTGTTTTTCAATCAAATTAATGGATGGTATTTTGTCTCCGGGCTCTTTGGATCACTGAAATCAATCTCAGACACCTGTGATAATTAGTTTGCTAGGTGAGCCCAATTAAAGGAAAACTACTTAAGCAGGATGTTCCTCATTATTAGGCAGGCCACAGGTTTCAAGCAGTATGGGAAAGAAAAAGGATTCTGCTGCGGAAAGCGTCAAATAATGTAATGCCTGGGACAAGGTATGAAAACATTAGATATTTCACGAAAACCTAAGCGGGATCATCGTACTCTGAAGAGATTTGTGGCTGATTCAGAACACAGACAGGTTTGTGCAGATAAAGGCATAATGAGGAAGGTTACTGCCAGAATAATTCTTCAGATTAAGAGAGAAGCTTCTGAAATGCCATTACAAAGCAGCAAACAGGTATTTGAAGCTGCTGGTGCCTCTGGAGTACCCCAGACCTTAAGGTGTAGGATCCTCCAGAGGCTTGCAGTTGTGCATAAACCTACTATTCAGCCATCACGAACCAATGCTCACAAGCAGAAATGCCTAGAAATACATGAAGACTTATTTTCAAACAGTCTTGTTTTCTGATGAGTGCCGTGCAACCCTGGATGGTCCAGATGGATGGAGTAGTGGATGATTGTTGGATGGCCACCATGCCCCAGTAAGGCTGTGACATCAGCAAGGAGGTGGAGGAGTCATGTTTTGGCAGGAATAATGGGGAGAGAGCTGGTAGGCCCCTTTAGTGGGGAGAGAGCTGGTAGGCCCCTTTAGGGTCCCTGAAGGTGTGAAAAGTATATGAGTTTCTGACTGAACACTTTCTTCCATGGTACAAAAAGAAGAACCTTGCAATATCATCTTCATGCATGACAATACACCATCTCATGCTGTAAAGAATACCTCTGTGTCATTGGCTGCTATGGGCATAAAAGGAGAGAAACTCATGGTGTGGCCCCCATCCTCCCCTGACCTCAACCCTATTGAGAACCTTTAGAGCATCCTCATGCAAAAGATCTATGAGGGTGGGAGGCAGTTCGCATCAAAACAGCAGCTCTTCGAGGATATTCTGACATCCTGCAAATAAATTTAAGCAGAATCTCTCCATAAACTCACAAGTTCAATAGATGCAAGAATTGTGAAAGGTGATATCAAAGAAGGGGTCCTATGTTAACATGAAACTTGCCTTGTTAAGATGTGTTTGATTGAAATAGCTTTTGATTTCAGTAAATATGACCTCCTAATGCTGCAAATTCAACAAATGACAAATTTCAGTTCTTTACAACTTATAAAATGTTTTGAAAATCTGTTGTGCATAATAATTTGGAACAGTGCATTTAGAGTTTTTTGATTTTTGAAGAAAATACAGATTTCTTTGGGTGGTTCAATGAAATTCGACTTATACCCTAACGGTTGGTGACTTGAAAATTATACTGTCATTTGAATCGACTATTTAGGAAAATCAGTGTAAAATATAATTTGCATAATAATTTGGAACGTGGTGTATACCATCTCAGACCCTCTCAGAGGGTTCTAAATGACAGACATCATTATAACAGTTTCATTATTTATAAGCAAAATTAACACAGTAGGAGAAAATCTGCCATAATTTTTGCATACACATTTTTTATGGTCAGTTACTAGCTAGCTACGTTGTGTATTTGAATTCACTGATGCATTAATAAATGGGTTTTTACAGAAATTATTAAACCTTCTTACCAATGTAATGTTTGTGTATGTGCATCTATGTCTGTGCCATTACTGATCTATAGGATGAGGGACGCTGCTAGAAAGATGGAGGAGAAGCACTTTGCAGATCGTTCTACAGAGCATGTGGAGTTCCTTCCAGTGGAGTGGAGGTCTAAACTCTGCCTGGATGGTGGTGTGTATGAACACTTCTGGCCACACTACTCACTGACCTATAAAATTGACCTAAATCTGCATTCATAACTTTGTGAAAGGTGGGAACTTACCGGTTGAGTTAATACCAGTTGGATACATTAACATGCTTTCAACTTTTTGAGAAGCACTGATTGGCTAATGGCCGAGAATCTGTCAACCACAAACAAAAAGAAAAGCTTTCAGTGCTTTTAAACAAATTATAAAGTACCATATAAACTGCAGAATTTGATGTTGAAGTCATTCACACTTCCCACTTGGTCACAAATGCATACTAATTGCCAGTAAGCCACATATGAGCATATAGTGTGCAGACGTTTTATTTTTATCACTAGCGTCTTTTCAGACAGTGTATACATGTGGTGTATGTGATGGTTTCACAGTATTTTTTTCTACCCTATTTTCATATCTTAAATGGACAATTCTTTTGAACAACAGGTTAATTAGAATGCAGTAACATCAGGTATTAATGTGTACTGGTAGATCTTTTAGCTCTTACACCCCACTATTGTAAAGTACAGTATGTACCAAAGAAACTCAGATATCTTTGTAGATGACTTGAGATATGTGTGTGTTTACATGGTTGCAGACACGGTGGACTCTATCACTCCAGACAAGGTCAGAGGACTCAGGGACATGCTCAACAGTAGTGCCATGGACATCATGTACTACACAAGCCCGCTGTACAGAGACGAGGTGAGGTGCTGCTTTGCCACTTTCTTTCCTCTTTGTGTCTCCCTGTTTTTTTAAGTATTTTCATGAGAACCCCCTTCATTAATTTACAATATGCTGAACATATTCATAAATATATTACCCAGAATCTCAGGATATATTTAACAATATTATGACAGGTTGAAGATAATGACGAAAAATGACAGAGAACAAAATTTCAGCCCACAAATCAGACCTTCAAACAAAAAAGGATTCATAACTTAAAAGCCATTATGTGCATTAAAAACATACTCTATATTACAAACTGTGCATCGCTCTGCTCACTTGTACATTTGCATTTGTTTTATGAAGGCCTGAAATCAGAAGGCTAAGTATGGTCTGCCTATGCACTACTAGGCTATTGAATATAAACGCTGTAACCCTACACTGTTAGCCAAGATTATAGAGGTGTGTTATAAGTTGCTGGTATTTTAGTACCCTATCAGTAAAGACCTGCTCGCTTTCAAACCAAATACTGACCTCAGGCCTCCCTGCAAATCGGCAATTTCTGTATTGTACACTTGACATCACAGTATAGGAACCAACATCGTCTTAGACACTAGCAGGTCAACAAAATGTTTATGTCTATTGATGTACCTCAAGCGTAAGTCCATAAATGACAGCTAGTCATTAGTCACGTGCATTATACTCCAGTACATTTGACACAGATTGAAAAACAGTGAATAAATGGTAGCAGTGAAACACTATAGGAGAGTGGATCTGTTTTTAGACCCAGAGAGCCTCACCAATTCACCATGCTTTTTTGGTCTGTAGATCACGAGGGGCTTAACTCAGGAATTGAATCGTCTCTACACGCTGTTCTGCAAGAGGAACCCAGATTTCGAGGAGAATGGCAAGGTCTCCATCGTATCCCACTCCCTGGGCTGCGTCATCACCTTTGACATCATGACGGGCTGGGACCCGGTTCGATTCCATCACAAAGGAACCGACCTAGATGAGATGCACGGGTGCTGGTCAAGCTATGAGGAGCGTTGCCTACAAGAAGAGCTGAGACTCACTCGACTCAGGTTGGCAGACACTCAGCAGGCAGGGTCATATTCATTAGGAACAAAATAGACAAAGCTAACTGAAACTGGGAGGGATTACTTGAATTTGGCAATGGGAATTGTTCACTTTCTTTTAGTTTTTCTTTTGCTACAGGGCTTCCCAGTGAACAGAAACCACTGTTTATGTCCCCAGTGATGTGTTTTCATGTTCAGTGCATCTACCCTTGTGTGATAAGGTTGGTGATGAGATCTGTTTTCAGGTTACGGGATTTGGAAAGTCAGTTTTCTGCTTTACAATCACCATCGTCTGAAGGATTTTCTTCTGCTTTGAAATTCAAGGTGATAATGACATTTCATACTTTGTCATTATAATATCAGTCACTTATGTACTGAAACGGATACTGTCAATATATTATAAAAAACATTTGACTATATTTCCTTCCCTGTACGGGTTTGGTTCTAGGTAGAAAACTTCTTCTGCATGGGGTCGCCCCTGGCTGTGTTCTTGGCATTGCGAGGGATCCGACCGGGCAACAACGTGACCCAGGATCACATCTTACCCAAATCGATCTGCCAACGCCTCTTCAACATATTTCATCCTACTGACCCTGTGGTGAGCCAAACAGCTCAAAGCCAGGCAATCAATCTGACATACCTGCCGTTTCCGTCTCGAAGATGGTATGATGGATGTGCCTAATGATGTGTTTTCAGGCTTACCGATTAGAACCTCTGATCTTAAAGAACTACAGTAACATTTCACCTGTCCAAATACACTGGTGAGTAGACAATTTACTTTGTTTAGTAGAATATCAAATAAGTACAGTAAATATATTTTTTTGATTACCAGATTTTACCTTATATTTTATGTAGACCCCAATCTGTAAATATAATGTGTATACAGTACATAGTAAATCCATACAGTGAGGGAATTCTTTTTTGATCCCCTGCTGATTTTGTAAATTTGCCCACGGACAAAGTAATGATCAGTCTATAATTTTAATGGTAGGCTTATTTGAACAGTGAGACACAAAATAACAAGAACAAAAAATCCAGAGAAACACATTTCAAACAAGTTATTAATTGATTTGCATTACAATGTTAAAATAAAATGTTTTTTTCCCACCACTGTACATAAAGTCTGAAGTTTACATACACTTAGATTGAAGTCTTTATAACCCATTTGCCAACCACTCCACAGATGTCATGTTAACTAACTATAGTTTTGCGATTCGGTTAAGACATCTACTTTGTGCATGGCATGAGTAAATGTTCCAACAATTGTTTATAGACAGATTATTCCACTTGTGATTCAATGTATCACAAATAAAAGAAAATCCCAGAACATTATGTAATGGATTTAGAAGATTCTGATATGCTAATTGACATAATTTGAGTCAAATGGCGCTGCACATCTGGATTTATTTCAAGGCCTACCTTCAAACAAAGTGCATCTTTGATTGACAACAGAACTCCACAAGCCTGGTTCATTTGAAAATGCATGAAGGGGCCTAGTTCATCTGTACAAACAATAGTATGCAAATATAAACAACATTGGAACACGCAGCCGTCGTACTGCTCAGGAAGGAGACGCGTTCAGTCTCCTAGAGATGTACTTGTGACAAGTGCATATCAATGCCAGAACAACAGAAAATGACCTTGTGCAGATGCTGGACGAAACAGGTACAAAAGTATCTATATCCACAGTAAAAGGCTGCTCAGCAAGGAAAGATTCACTGTTCCAAAACCCCCATATAAAATTCAGACTATGTTTTGCAACTGCACATGGGGACAAATTGAACCATTTGGCTGAAGAATACCATCCCAATCCTGAAGAACAAGGGTGGCAGAATCATGTTGCGGGAGTGCTTTGCTGCAGGAGGGACTGGTGCACTTCACAAAATAGATGACATAGTGAGGAAGGGAAATTTTCTGGATATATATACTGTATACTGTATATATTATATATTCCCACTAATCCTGCCTTGTCGGCAGCTCCGCAACTCCTTGGACAGATCTGTGCTATGGCGAGGGGTGCACACATGGTTCATCCAAACACATGTCGCCCAGCCGTCAATTTCTTTCACACTGTTCATCCAACACGGAAGCATTTAGTCAGATCATGCACGGGATGAATACATTCCCCCACTTTTATTTCTGCGATTGAATTTACAGGTGCCAAATCTGCACACGAGGAGTCGCTGGACAACGATGTGGAAGGATAGATAATCTGAGTTACCTAATCCAAATCCTTGGCAGAACTTGATCATTTGCACTGCCTTGTGTAGGAGGTCCAGGGAAAGTCAGAGAACCCAGGCTTGTACCACTGACTATCATGATGTAGACAGTCCTGCAATTCAGCAACTTAGCCCACTATGCCACGTGGACCCCCATTATGTTCATATATTGAAGCAACATCTGAAAACATCAGTTAGGAAGTTACAGCTTGGTCACAAATGGGTCTCCCAAATGTACGGTGACCCCAAACATAATTCCAAAGTTGTATCAAAATGGCTTAAGGACAACAAAGTCAAGATATTGGAGTGGCCAACACAAAGCACAGATCTCAATCCTATAGATAATCTGTCGGTAGAACTGAAAAGGCATGTGCTAGGAGGCCTACAAACCTGACTCAGTTACACAAGTTCTGTCTGGAGGAATGGGCCAAAATTCACCCAACCTATTCTGGGATGCTTGTGGAAAGCAACCAGAAACGTTTGATCCAAGTTAAACAATTTAAAGGCAATGCTACCAAACATTAATTGAGTGTATGTAAACGTCTGACCCACTGGGAATGTGATGAAAGAAATAAAAGCTGACATAAATCATTCTCTCTGCCATTTCACATCCTTAAAAAAAAGTGGTGATCCTAACTAACATATGACAGGGAATTCTTTACTAAGATTAAATGTCAGGAATTGTGAACGACTGAGTTTCAGTGTCTTTGTCTATGGTGTATGTAAACGTCTGACTTCAACTGTATGTACATACATACTGTACGTACATACATACATACATACATACATACATACATACATACATACATACATACATACATACATACATACATACATACATACATACATACATACATACATACATACATACATCATGCATACATACATACTGTGTACATACATACACACTCACACACACAGACGTACATACATGTAGATAGGGAATATGCACAGGTGTTGTATATTCTGATTGGTACTTACAGGTATAATACCAGTAGCCCGACTCCGTATGATCAGATCCGTCCTACACTTCTAAACCCGGCACTGAAGGAGAGTGCATCTGTCTCAGACACCGAAAGCCTCCCCAGCCCCTGTACCTCCCCCCCTCAGGCCCGAAGACACTACGGAGAATCCATTACTAACCTGGGCAAAGCCAGCATCATGGGTGAGGAAGAGGGACGTCCTGTGATGCATTCTTTATATGATCACTTGCTTTTTTTGTATTTTTTTTTAGTTGAAAGCACAAGGTTATGTTACAGTGGTGATTGATTTGTTGGGCGTTAGAAATACTGTGCATGTTGTTCTGTTGAAATAGCTAATTTGAGCTGACTTAAAAATAATCTTAAAAAGCTGATGTAGCAGCAAGCCAAGCACAAACGATCTGCCCGTAACAGCTTTTACAGATCAATGCAGAGCAATTAAGTCTTGTCATAGGGGTTGACAGTATAGGACCTCTGAAATTTCTCAGCTTTTTCATTATTAGGAATTATTTTTTACAGAACACTTTGCATTATAGTAACAGGTCCATGAGAGTTGATGTTTGTGATGTGTACACAATAGACGGTGTGCACAATTATTAGGCAAGTCAGTATTTTACCATATCATCATTATTATGCATATTTTCCAACTCCAAGCTGTATAAACTGGAATGCCTCATTTGTGTACTGAGGGAGGGTGTGGCCTAAGGAGATCAACACCCTATATCAAGGTGTGCATAATTCAGCTTCTGTTCCTCAAGCAAAATGGGCCAAATAGGAGATTTAACTGACTCAGAAAAGTCAAACATTTTACAAAGTTTTTCAGAGGGATGCAGCACTCTTGTAATTTCTAAGATATTGGGGCGTGATCACAGAAGCATCAAAAGTTTTGTTTGAAATAGTCAACAGGGTTAAAAAACGTGACGCTACCAGGAACACATTTTCCTCCAATGATGTCATATTCCAACTGCATCCTATCTGGAGTGTCCAGAAGTACAAGGTGTTCAGTGATCAGAGACATGGTCAAGGTAATGAAGGCTGAAACCTGACCACCACTGAACAAGACACATAAGTTGAAACATCACAACTGGGCCAAGAAATATCTGAAGACAGATGGTTTTATGGACTGATGAGATAAGAGTGACTCTTGATAGACCAGATGGATGGGCCCGTGGCTGGATCAGTAACAGGCACAAAGTAGCTCTACTTCGACCCAGACGCCAGCAAGGTGGAGGTGGGGTACTGGTATGGGCTGGTGTTATTAAATAAGAACCAATACAGCTTCCTAAAAAAGGCTGTCTGATTATTTTTTTTTTAATATATGCAAATAAAAAGTTTCATGTTACAAAATGTTAACTTCCAACACTTAGACTTAGATAGCGGAATTGATAATTTAGTATTTGAGTCTGAAAATGAGGCAAAAATCGTGCAGGAAACCTTTCAAACTCTTAGAAAACATAATTCAGTATTAGAACAAAGATTTCAAAACAACTAATATTAGTTTAAATTGTGGTGAGTGCTAGAAAATAAACAAGAAAATGACAGAAAATGAAAATGTAAGATTAATTAAATATATGATTATGTATAAATCTTATTTTACAAGAGACAAAATAAACACATTTAATAATTCAAATGCAGATATAGTATGTGTCTCAAATGCGAAATTCAAAGACTCAATTATTCACACTTTTTAAGAATTTAAAAGAATTCAAGCATTATGGAAAGAAATTGAAAATGTATTATCACAATCCCTACATTGTAGTATATTACTTAATTAATCAATCTGTATTTTTCAAGATATGGCATATAACGGGGCGTGAGATGGTGGGATGGATAATCACCTTCTCCTCCATTATCGTAAAAACCTGTAATGATACCAACCTTGAGAGAGTGGGAAAACCTCATGTTGTACGATTTAAATGTAGAATAAATACTATCAAATACTATCTGTGGGGCGCAGATGGCTCAGTGGGTAGGGAGTCAGACTTGTAGTCAGAAGGTTGCCAGTTCGATTCCCGACTGAGACAAATGTTGTTTTGTCCTTGGGCAAGACACTTTACCCTAATTGCTCCCAGGTCGTTGCTGTAAATAAGAAATTGTTCTTAGTCAACTTACCTGGTTAAATAAAGGTTAAATAAAAAAAAATAAAAAATAAATATCAGTAGAGAGAAATAAGGTTAAACAATTCCTTGGAATTTTGGGGAATGTTAAAAAAGCCTTAGGAAATACGTACAAATTTTATTATTCTCACTTTAACAGGTGAAATGTGAGATGGGAAACATTTCGTTTTTCATTTAGTTGCATAATAATTCTACACACTTATAGTTGCCCAATAATTGTGCACACATAGCTATTCTCCAAAGACAGCCAAAACCTCAATTTTACTTTTTTAAATATTCAGGTTTGAGGTTTATTAACATTTTGCATTGACCAAGTGCACTGTAGTTATTCAATAATAACATTAATCCTCAAAAATACAACTTGCCTAATAATTGTGCACACAGGGTAAATGTTGTGTTTTCCTGACCTTTTCAGAGATCTTAGTAGGCTCTTATAAAATGTCCTGTGTTGTGAGTGTGTGCTCATTTTGCGTGTGTGTACTGTATGTGTCTTTACGATTTGCTGACTTCTCCATCTTCTCAGGCGCAGCAAGCCTCGGCAAAGGCATAGGCGGTATCTTCTTCTCACGCTTTTCCCGTTCAAGTGGTCAGGTGGGCGGTGTGGAGGAGGAGCCGTCCGACTCAGAGGGCGGGGCCTTGGAGGTGGACATTGCTGTAGGAGAGGAGGGTGGGTCAGCTGAGTTAGAGGAGAAGTTACCTGTAGTCCAGGAAAGGAGGGAGATGGAGCCCTCCATGTCTCGTTCCACATCGGCTGTCCTGGACAACACCACGTGTACGTATTCCAACTATCCTTTCATGGAACCAAAGCACCTACACTATTATTCCCCCTTAATGCATTAAAATAAGTAACAAATCAATCCAACAATCAAATGTATTTGTAAAGTCCTTTACATCAGTAGTCACAAAGGGTATTTACAGTACGCCATCTAGAACCATACAGTGGCAGAAGTTAAAGCACGTCGCACATTATAAGTCGAGAAGTTTCAAGGTTCAATGGAATTTTTATGCCAAATGCCACATGAACAGAAGTCCAAAATTCAAGGTATTGAATAAGTAAAAAAGGAGAAGGCGTGTCGACAGCACGAACACAAAACAGGCAATGAGAGTAACTGACCAAGATGGGGGGGCAGGGTGAAATACACATACTGATTATGGGAATGGTGTGTGTAATGGAGAGAATAGACAAGTACTCAATAGGATGATGATGGGGATTCAGTAACTAGGTTGGTGGTAACTACTAGGCCAGTGCCGCAGAACGTCAGATCAGGGCAGGTGTGACAGCATAGCGGACTGGAAAAACACATTGAAGGAAGAAACCCTAAAAACTCTATTTTGTCAAATAACCAAACCTGTGTAATAGCCAAAAGTGCAAATGAACGCTATGCAATTTCAAAATTATTCCCATCATATAATTATTTTTCTAGCATTACAATGTATTCGCCCCGTTCTTATCTGAAAACAGGTCAGTGAACGTAATTATGCACTTATCTCTTTTACTGAGATTTCCGTATTTTCTTTTCTAACTAATTTTTCATGTTATCTAGGGGTAGTATTTCATTTTTGTGTTTTAATTGTTTGAGTCATTTGGGGCCCCAGAAAGGCACAGAGGTAAAATCACTGCCTTCATTGTGAATCCAGAGTTCAAATCTAAATTGCGGATTAGCTCATGGGTCCCGCACAGCGTTGTGTAATTGGTGAACACCTTTCAAATTAGCCTGAAAATTTGGTTGCCTTGGTCTATCACACTCTAATGACTCCTTAATTGAGGTTGTTGGCCTGAGAATGTGTTCTTTTCAGTGTTGGGAGTTGCTGCAATGAAGCAGGCAGTTAATTATGAATATGTAATGAATTTGGTAGACTAATGTGTTAAAAGAAATCAAATATAACATTGTGAAACTTTTTGTCTTTCTGTTTGTTACAGTGGAGCTGGAGAGGCGTATTGACTTTGAGCTGAGGGAGGGCATGGTGGAGAGCCGGTATTGGTCAGCAGTGACCTCGCACACAGCTTATTGGTGTTCACATGACGTGGCACTATTTCTTCTTACCTTCATGTACAGACAGGAGTGTCCCAATCATCTCTCGGAGGTTAACCCAGAGTTATCGTAGCACGCAGCCAACTAAAACACGCACATTCACTCGAACACACTTAACTAGAACACACACATAAAACTTACCTATATAAATGGGGACATCAAAAAGTGGTAAAATCCTTTCTTCTTTCCTCAACCTAACCCTAAACTTAACCTCAAAATCCTAAGCTTGACCCTAAACTTAACCATTAAACTTAAAATATCACACTTAACCCGAACTGTAATTTTTTAAATTATAATTTTTTCTCATATTTTCCCCCCTCCCAATTGTTCTTGTCCAATTTTTTCCTCACAATCCCTGCTACATCGGCAGATCCGCATCCCCCCCTTGGGAGATGCAGGATGGTGAAGGGCGCTCATATGGTTCATCAACCACATGTCGCCGAGTCGGCCAATTATTTTCGCACTGCTCATCCAACAGTCAGATCATGTACGGGATGATTATTCACCAACTATACCTCCCCAATTTATTTACAAGTGCCCAGGGATGGACTGGGAAAATATTCGGCGCGGGACTTTGGATGGAGCGGCCGCCGGTGGGGGGGGGGGTGGCGCGCACGTGTGCACGTGCGCTGTATCTGTCACTCCCCGCGTTCGTCAATCATTCAGTCTGGGTTTCTCCTCATTTGAATATAGAGGAACTCTCTCTCGATTTGACGGCCGGGCCAGAGCGCAGTTTTGCGGATGCAACGGCCTGTCCATTTCAGCCTACTGTCACTTTGTTTTAATACGTCCGACCGGCCGTCAAAGTAAAATGTGATGGCCCGTTTGGCCCGGAATGGACCTGCCGTTTGGGAAAACTCCCGATCCTCCCGATGGCCAGTCTGCCCCTGCAAGTGCCCAATCTGTACATGGGGGTTGCTGGAGAGCAACGTGGCAAGGTAGATGATCCGATTTATCTATACCAAATACCTGGCAGCCTAATGCCAATTTGCGCTGCCTTGTGCTGGAGGCCTGGGCAAAGTTGGAGAAGCCATAGACACCCAATTGTAAATTTAAATCTAAAACTAACCCTTATGCCAAAAAACTCTCTTTTTATTTTTAAGTTGTATGTATAATATATGTGGTTTACCAAGGTTTGGGGTCATATTGTCCACATTTATATGGTAAAACATGTTCACACACACACACGCATACACACACTTGATTTAGACCAAGGAGACAACTGTGTATCAGAAACCACCTCACAGCCTTCGGTCAGCCAGCGGTTATCCCGTGTTCAGCATGTGGTCACCCAGTGATCAGCCTGTGGTCATCTTGTCACAGACCGTTCCCTTTACCCTATGGTCCTAATAGCGACTGTTTCTATTAGGTCCCAGTGCTGACAATCCCATCTACCCTGTGGGTTAATAAGACTGTGACCTCTTCTAAGCACCTACTAACTCCATAAAAGACTGTTCATCTTTCCTTTGACGCCCAACGAAGACTGCTGCAGCCACACTGCTTTGAATGGGTCTGTGTCAATTTTGAAACTGTAGCCATGGCCTAAACTTAACCTCTTTCACCTCTAAGCATCAACCCTCATTCAGATGTTTTGCCTGCTAAAAGATTTACTTTTAAGTCCGAACTTTAATGGTGTGAAAGCCTCAGAGATGAAGACTGAAACCTACACCTATTTCAATCCTTTAGGTCAATCAAAGACGATTCGTACTAGAAAGTAGTCAGACTACGGTTGCAAAATCCTGTAAAATAATAAAAACACATTGTAGAAGCCCCTAGAAACTAGGAGGGAGAAAGTTGTATTCTAGAAACCTTCAACCAGGATTTCAAGAAGTATTTTGGGGGATTTACCAGAATGTCGCAACCTGAACACAGACAGAATGCTTGTGTTGCATTGTGTTGTTTGTTTATTTGGGTCGAAGTGGCCCGGGTTAAAGCCCTAATGCAGGTGTCATTGGATCGGAGCATACAGTTGACCAATAGAATGCAGCTCTGAAGACTAATGTGTAACATCTAGTCCACAGATGAAGACACTATTGTGCGACACAAGCATCTCTCCCTCTTTCAACGACCACCATCAACAAGGGATGCACCACCCAAAACCTACTCAGAATTCCCATAACTGCTTTAATGTGGGGGCGTCACCAGATTGTAATTTGTCATGTAACCATGTTTACACTAGTTGATTATGTGCAAGGCTCCTGTAAAGAATGATGAAAATATATAAATGTTTAGAGATGTTGCCAAATACAGTTTTAGTTTATCGGTCTCCTAACATAGTAGCAGGTTCAGTGTTTTGTCTGAAACATTGACCAGGAGACATCTCCTTTGTTCTACTGTAAACAGTCTTGATTGAATAGAGCACTAATAGATTCATTTGTACTAATAATAATGACATGTTGCACATATTTAGGAACATTATATTTTTCAGCACTTTCTAGTCAGGCAACCAATAAAGAACCTATAGGTCAAACAAGCTGGACACATGTATGAAGGACCCATGCAGAATGTTTAATGCATATCCTCAAAACTGAACTGATAAGTTACCGGGCCTGGAGAATACGCTGACATGCTATACTTATTTTTCTAACTGCTATAATTATTTGGGTCCAAATAAAAATAAAGCATGTTATTCCACACACAGAGAGGGAGGAATATACAGTTGTACTCAAAAGTTTGCATACCCCTGAAGAATTGGTAATATATGTACCATTTTTAAAGAAAAAATGAGTGAGCAGACAAAACCATGTTTTTTATTTCTCATGGGAGTCATATTCAACTGTAGTTCAAAACAGAATGGCACAATCATAAAAAAACAACGCAAAAAAGAAAATAATGAAATGACCCCTGTTCAAAAGTCTGCATACCCTCAGTTCTCAATATGGTTTATTGCCCCCTTTAGCAGCAATGACAGCATGTGGTCATTTGTGATAGTTGGCTATGAGCCCCCAAATTCTTGCAGGTGGTATAGCTGCCCATTTGTCTTGGCAAAATGCCTTTAGATCATGCAAATTCTTTGGTCATCTTGCATGAACCGCACGTTTGAGATCTCCCTTGAATTGCTCAATGATATTAAGGTCAGGAGACTGTGATGTCCACTCCAGAACCTTCACCTTTTTCTGCTGTAACCACTGGAGGGTCAACTTGGCCTTGTGCTTAGGATCACTGTCGTACTGGAATGTCCAAGATTGTCCCATGCACAGCTTTTGTGCAGAAAAAAGCAAATTGTCTGACAGTGTTGTCTGATAACATGCTTTATTGATCTTGCCATTGATTTTCAGGTTCCCCTTGACTTAAGAGCTCACCCCCCCCAAAACATCAGTGAGCCACCACCATGCTTCACAGTGGGGATGGTATTATTTTCACTATATCACTTGTTGACCCCTCTCCAAACATAGTGCTTATGGTTGTGACCATTAAGCTCAATTTTGGTTTCATCACTCCAAATTACAGTGTGCCAGAAGCTGTGGGATGTGTCAAGGTGCTGTTGGGCATATTGTAACCAGGCTTTTTTGTGGCACAGGCGCAGTAATGGCTTCTTTCTGGTATCGTTGTATTGTGCTCCTTGAGACAACCACACCATATTTTTCCAGAGTAGCCTGCATTTCTCCCGAGGTTACCTGCGGGTTTTTGCTTTGTATCTCAAACAATTCTTCTGGCAGTTTGGTCTGAAATCTTTCTTGATCTACTGATCTTGGCTTGGTATCAAGAGATCCCCGAATTTTCCACTTCTTAATAAGGTATTGAACAATGCTGACTGGCATTTTCAAGGATTTTGATATCTTTTTTAATCCATTTTAAAATATATGCAGTTCCAGTACTTTATTACGCAGGTCTTTTGACAGTTCTTTCCTGCTCAGTATCAAGCCTGCTCAGCTCATCCACGTAAGAGCTAGCAAACTCATTTACTATTTCTAAATAGGCACTAATTACAGTTACTTTATTTGTAATTTTAACATATATGTGTCTGTAACAAGGCCAAACATTCAAGGGTATGTAAACTTTTTGTCAGGGCCATTTGGGTGATTTCTGTAATCAATAGAGTGTACAAAGGTGCCAAACAACTGTGTGATCATTAATGTTTTAATATTAGCTCTATACTTACATAAGTCAGATTTTTTGCATGAAAAGTCATATTGTCAAAATCAATGCTGAAATTTCACAATTTCTGCCAGGTATGCAAACTATTGAGCACAACTGTACATTGGTTAAGACTGTCCTGCTGTTAGTGAGAGACTGCAGCATGCATGCTCATCGGTAGCCAATGGGAGGGTTACTTTAATTGTTTATCGAATTAAAACCCTATAAATTATCTCAATCTGGAGCTCTCTGCCAGAAAAGGATGAAGCTTGTCATTAAATTTTATTTCTGTAAAACATACTTTTTTTACACAGTATGTTGTTAGAGAATTACTTTACATTGTTTTGAAAGATTACTGTTTAGATTGTTCTCCGATTTGTTCCACTTTACCCCTTTATTTGTTCTAGATGTGCTGTCATTCTGACAAGCCTACCTTTGCGCAAACAAATACAGAGATCACAACATGGAGCCAACCCGAACGGTATTGTTTAGGGCCAGATATTGTCTTTAAAGTTTGTCTTTTTACCAAGTATTGTGAATGTGCAACCAGTCCAGTACAGCTTGGTTCAGTTCGACTCAGTAGTTCAAAAAGTTTATTTCGTGACTTTATTACCCATGTTTACATGTCACTGTTATACTCAAACCTAGCGAGCTGACACATTCCTCTGCGTCTTAAAACACAACATACCTATTCATGTGCCATAATGGGTTCTACTGACATAGGTTTATATGATACATTTTGCATTGAGTTATAATTTCAGGCAACATTAAAACTGTACTACCCTTTAATAACACTAGAGGACACACTGCTGTCATGTGTGTTCACTGTCATTTTACTTTCACC
>JACXGM010002412.1:30040-41970 GCA_016801145.1 Umbra pygmaea
ATGTTTACTGTTCAAGCTTCGCGGGCTTCATCGCTTCTGGAAGTGGTCTAATTTTAGATGCAACGCTATGACGCGTTAGTATATCCCCTATGCTAGCATACTCGCTTACTATATACTTAATAGTACGTACTTTAGCACCACCTGCGTAGTACGTACTTTTAGTATGTAGTATGTAGTATGCATATTGGGATTCAGCCATTGTCAATGCTGTTGTCCCGGAATTAATGACGTGGTGCTTAACCTTGGTAAACCGTTTGTTTTACATTAAAATAGATTTCAACTCTATGTCTGTGGTCTTCATTTATTTTTATTTGTGAGAAGAAGTTTTAAAAATAGTGTCAGACAGAAATGTTTGAACAGTGGTCTTCAAGATTAACAAAGTTATTTTAATCAGTATGCATTATGATAAGATACCTGTATGGGATAACGTAAATTCGAGTTATAATCATAATCAATATATTCATTGTAGGCCTATTCATAATAACAAAATATACATAATTGACATTAAAACCAAAAATTTAATTTCACCACGTGACTTTTTGACTCAAATAGAATTGTTTCCCTGACAGATTCGCCTTCTCCGCAAGGCGCGCGGCTCTGGCGTGCCAAGACCATACAAGACGTACATTTTCCGCCAGACGCGTTGATTTGGTGTGCTAGCACAAAAAGGCGTAACTTGTACTAGTTTGGTGATCATTAATACCAGCAGCATTAGTGTCTGTTTGCCGGAGGAGAAAGAGCAAACTACAATAAAAGGTATCGTAGACGATTATTTCAGAGCTCTTTAAAAATGTAAAGGCCACTGAAGGATTTAATTCTCATAGTTCTTCGACTTTTTAGGAGTTCATCAACTCTTACAGGTGTTGGCCTAATGTTTACCACTTTATTCATTATTTAAGGTGTCCCTTTAAATCGCCTTGCTGTTTAATGATCGATATTGCATAATATGACACTTATTCGTTTTTTTCTCTGTTCCTTTTAAGGGTCACCAATTACCTGCCCAGTTGAACAATGACTATCCAGTCTGCTATCAACAGAGAAGTTTTTACACCCCGAGATGAGAAGATGCTGGTGGCCGTGGAGGTGAAGAGGAGGAGGCGGAAAAGGATCCCTTTTCTGAACGCAGGAGGCAAAGGAGAATATGTGACCTACATCTGTTTGTCAGGTAGCACCTGCCTTAACTCCCTTTTAAAACATGGTCACTACACCTAACAAGCTATGTGTTCAGCTAGGATTAGTTAGGCCGAATTCAAAGTGTAGTCCTGCTACAACCACTCTAATGTAGTAGGGAATTGAAAAGCATGCATTGTTTAACCATGTCATAGTAGCGTTGTCTGGCAGGGGTAGGCAGGATTGTGGACATTGTGCTGATGGATTTCTGGTGTCACTGAGTCGGACATTATGAGAAGTCATGGATCCTATAATTGAGCAGGATAGATAATGCCCATATTTAGTGGTGTTTGTCATCACCCGCCTCACTAGTCACTATTGTTACTGCGGTGAAGTCACCCAGAGCTACGGCTACTCACTTGCCCCACCCAAACAACACTGAGGGATCGCTGCCCTCAACTGGCACTGCCAGGCTCCCCTCAATACAAAACCCCCATATGGTGTGCACATGAGAATCCACTGCCGGACAACAGGAATTGGATCTGTGTTCGTGACTGGTGTGTGTTTTGAGTTAATTTTCATTAAATGTGAAAGCCACTCTAACTGTCATTTTAATATTCTTATTGATTGTAGTGAGTATATTGAATTCTTAGTCCCCACCCTCTGTATCTGCAGTGACCAATAAGAGGCCAGCTCAGCTCCTTATCACCAAGGTCAAGCGATTTGGAGGCTCTGCCCCCTTCACCAGGAGGTCACAGTGGATGGTGGAGCAGCTTCGCCAGGTCAACGGCATCAACGCAAATAAGGTGACCTCACAATTGCTATCTATGTCAACTAGTGCTTCCTGTTTGTTTTTAACCCTTTCCTGTGTACATTCTTTACTGCCCATGAAGTCGGAAAGATAATGGAACAGTGAGTCTGTTTGTTTGCATAGTTGTACTTTGAAAATGCAGTTGCATTGCAACGATGTACTTTACTTTTAAACCACTCTGTATAACTCAAAGATAAGTAGACATTCCAATAATTGATACTGAAGAAATGTCAATAGGCATTCCCACCAATTTACTTTTTTGATACCCTTGTATTTCGTTTAGGACTGCCCAGAGTTTGACCTGGTATTCGATAATGCTTTTGACCAATGGGTGGCCAGCTCAGCACCAGAGAAGTGCATCTTCATCCAGATCATGTACCACGCCTGTCAGACATACTGGGACAGCAAGGAGGGGGTTCGTGCTGGCCCGGGGAGCCCAGCTGGAGGCCAGCAGAAGGGCCAGACCGGTCTAGAAGGTCAGGGAAGCCCGGGAAGCCCGCCTGGACGACCAGGGCTAAAAGCCAGACGGAAGAGCATCGTGGGTCCCAGGCCCCGCCAGCCCGAGTTTGTCAACTGTCCATCCAAACTCACAGGAGGTACGGGAAAAACCCAGTCTACCGTCAACACTCTTCCTCAATTCACCGCCATCCCATTGGTCCTTTCCCTTCAATGTTCTCAATGCTTAGAATCAGGTTGTACAACTTGACCATTAGAACAGTTCTGCAGAATCAACACTTGTAGTGGCTTGGGCTCTCGCGTTGCTACGACTCCAAATTTGTCTTTAAGTTTGCATTGTATATCTGATTTATTCATCATAGTTATACCACATCAGGCTTTTATTCAGTATCTGATATTTGTGTCAGTGGCGTGCTTTGGTGTCACCCTGACAGATGCCAGTACTATGAATCTGATCCTAAACCGCTGGAAGGTGTTTTTTAACCGCATGAAGAAGGCAATGGTTTCCAAGAGAAGCCGACCTCAAACTGAAGGTAAGTGTGTGAAGAATAGAAAAGGCCATGTTTCAAGTTCCATGCATTGAGTACTAAGTGCCTACAAAGGCATGTGCGGAAATGTCCCGAAGTCGACCAATAACAAATTGCTATTCTCACGGATGTCTAACCCTTTTTGTGTCATTGGCTGGTTGATCTATCTGTGACACCTCTCCGTTAGTGTAAAGAATGGCCCTTTTGAGGTTGTGCCTGGATGTGTGGCCACTTTGTGTCCAATCCTCCGGCTAAAAAACAAAGGCTGGCCTTGAGTCACTAGGGCAGGGTGACTGAGAAGTAACGCGGCTCCCCATTGAACCCTGGGTTGGGGGGGGGTGATCACTGGGAGACGTGCCAGGCAGTAGCTGGTCATAGAGACAGAGCAACAGATAATAGTGCAGATTGACCTAAGCTGACCAGTCCTGGGCTACTATCTGCAAGTAGCCAAGCAGATCCAGGATTTGTTTTTTAATGTTTTAGATCATAATATTTACTATATATATATATATATATATACCATATCATTATTAAAGTTCTCTTTGTTGGCTTTTCTGACTAGTATTCCTCAAGTCAATAATTGGTCCATTCTATTATTTTTGAGCATTTCTTCCAATATGATCCTGAATACACACTATCTGATCTACTGTTTTCATGTTCTGTAGCAGGTCCCAGTGGGCACCGCCCTCCAGGGGGCAGCATGGGTAGTGTAGTCCAGAAGGCCAGCCAGGCCCTACAAGAGCGTGGGGAGAAGCTGGGACGGGCCGAGGAGAAGACTGTCGACCTGATGAACAAAGCCCAGCAGTTTGCGGACACAGCTCACAAGGTGAGAGGCGGCACTGAATAAAGACAGTATTTATGCTTGCGGTTAGGCCAATGAACGAATACCGGTAGTTACAATTCAAATTCTGAGCGTGCATGGTGAAGCTGTCTTCTGTAAGAAATGCAGTCTCAGACATTTGCAGTTAGGGAAATAATTTAAACCTCCCATTTTGTTCTGGATGTATAATATGCTATTTAAACGTGCATAAACCTTTAGAATCACTAGGTAGAATCACTCAGGTAGCACAACTACTTGACAGTACACCATTTTCAGGCACCCTTAACTTCAGTATCACCTCTTTGGACAAAATAGCAGAATTCTTCTTTAAACAATCATGTAACTGTTGAAAATGACATTTTTTAGGAGCTAGCATGTTTTATCCAGGAGTTTAAAACCCGAACCTCAGTAATACAAAATACAGTCAATATTTGCATAGCAATGATCAAGGAATACATTTTTCAAATTAAACTTTTTAAAATTCATTTTATTCCTGTGTTCAGTAAAAAAAAATATATTTAAAAAAGTTTTTTTATGAGTTTCGCCCTGTCCAAACAAATGAATGGAAAGTTACATCTCTAAGCAAGACTATTAACAAAAGTTGCTAAATTGGACTATCCCCGACTTCTTGCCATTTCGGCAGGGTTGGTTTAAAAAGTGGATGTCCAATTTTGGTTAAGAGTGGAATATGAAAATGATAATATTCTTGTTTTCTCTAGCTGGCTCTGAAGCATTCCCACTAGAGGCTTTCCATCTGTGGATGCCTGTGGAGTCCTTGGGCCTTATTTACCTGTTAAGTGGATGTAATAAAATGAATACTAATGTCCTGCTTAGGCATAGTTTAAACAGATTTGACTGCAGTTTCTCCATGAAGAGTATGACATGCTCTGAGGGAAAGACTGGTTTATTGTTAATGTTCCCATGACTTTGACTGGACCAATGACTGGGTCAGAATGCGATGGAGACGTTTATAGAGGGGCAGTAGATGGGATATCCTAGCTTTACATCACATCTGTGATGCCATTCTGCTTTGAAGGTTGTTAGGATTTTATTTATGAACTTCTGTTTCACGTGGCTTAAATATTTTAATATGGGCTTATTTATTTTCACAGTGTACTGCTGACAAGTGAAGTTGACAGATTCATTTTGCCCTGATGCTTCAAAGTTCACATGTCTTCTCTGAAAGGGGAGTCTTTATCATAGTGGGTACTGCTCATTTTATGAAGGAGTTTTATGATGTTAAATGGCCACATAAAAGAAGCCTATGAATATCGGCACGGGGAAAAATATCTAATCTGAATTGCAACTCGAGGCTAGAGGAGAACCCATTTTTCTCATTTTGTAATTTATTAATATTTTACAAGTTATATTCATTCCATTTGAATGGCGTTGAGTACATGGCTCGTTTGGGTTATTGCCTACATGTTTTCAGAGTAGGTGCAGGGGAATGACAACGTATGTTTTTTTTGCCTCAATGTTTTTTGTGGTAGTCTGTATGTCTTACTCTTTCTAAAGAGTAAAATATTACCTGGTCTGTTTTTTCACTGATTTGCTTTCAATGTACCGTATGTAAATGCTGTGAGTCAGTACTCGTTTCCGGTGTGTATCAACATTTCTTACTAATCACTATTTTAATGTTGCTTACATTCCTATTTGGGTCGTGTCTTTGTCTAAACATGTATGAGTAATTATCTTCCACTGTATTGTCACTCTGGTCGTTTTTTGGCATCTCTTTTGTCTATGTGCTAATGTACATGCATGTATGTGTTTCTGTTTTATAATTTTATTTTTCATTCCTTTTTATAAAGAGGAGTTTAACGTTAGCCGGTTTGTCAATTTCCACAACACAGAGTTGACTGAGGCAGGGAACTTATATTAACTGTCCACTCAACCATTTCTGAGGTAGAATTTTCCCAGATAGGTTTGTGTTAAGATAAAGCTTTCGAAATGTAGGTTTTGCCTTGGATAGATGGCTGTTGTGTTTAGTAGTGTTAAGGTGAAGGTCTAGTTGTACTGCTAGGCCTAGTTTTTAAATTGGTTCTTTTGCCTAATGACTATGTACTATATACAGAATGAGCTAACACTTGATTAGCTTCAACAGCTTGGGCAACAGACCGTGTAATGCTTAACCGTAGGACATCAGTAAGAAGATATCCCTGTCTTTCGTCTACAAATTTGCTGTGGCATTGAGCAGTCAGGAAGGATATCCAAAGATTGCTGTATGTTCTGTTTCTACCTTACTGCTGTGGTGATTTCAAATTAGCTTGATTAGTTTCAAAGTTTATGGAACAAACATAGGAGGACACTTGTAGATTTAAACTCTGTATTGTTCTAACAAACCTTAATACATTGTCTACTTTCATAACATGGCTTTGAACAGAACTTTAAGCTCTTAGTGAATGTATATTTTAACACTGTGCACTGTCTTAATGAGAAAAGTGATGACTTGAACTCCTTGACCCAATAAATGAAATGGGATTGACCTGGTGTTCTGTGTTTTCATTCAATTATTGTCTGTTCCTGGTTAGATTGGGGTAGTACCGTTTCCTGACACCAGAGGGTGCTGAAAGTGCTGACATCTCATCTACCAACAAATTACATTTAATAAGTGTTATTTTTTTTTAAAATTCTTATGAATACTCTTTCTGAGCTCTTAGAATCTAATTAGTTTTGAGTCACACATGCTCATGCAGGGTAAAACGCACTCCGTGACTAAGAGGTGAATTGATAAGGTATATGGTGCGCTGGTGGTGTTTGACCTGTAATTACAGAACATAAAATAAATTCTTAGCTCCCACTTCAGAAACAGATGTAATTCATGATTAGTAAGGTTATTAGATCTTATCATAATTCAGTTATTAGTATTACATTTGGCAAATCAATATGTTTAAAATTCATGGGCACACCAGGGAGTTTGTGACTGACGATGTACGTATATTCCTTAACCTCAGTCTCACCATGGAGCTACTGTGAATTTACATCAATCTCCTATTGATCGTATTTGTCGTCCTTGGATGCAAACGTGGAACTGACCCTCGGTTTAAGTGTGGCTTAAAACTGACTCAGCAATGTGTCATCTTTACAGCTGTGACTTGGAGCGCTGTGTCATCATGGTGTCCAGGCCAGGGACACACGACTGAGTATTCGTTTGGGGAAACTGTTTTTCAACTGACAGTAAAAGTGAGGGACATTTTATATTCACTTCCAGTCAGATTTCTTCAGGTTTTCCCCTGATGAATTGAGCCAAATGGCAGGTAATAAAATGGCTTGGTCATCTTGTCATCACTACCATCTGACTTCTACAGACATATATCTCCTGTATTGCGTTAAGCAAAGTTTCTTGTTAAACAAAAAATAGGTTGTGGGTATCTGAAGTCCCACACCTTTTTGATTCAAAATGCACAATAAAATCAGAATCCAGTGAAATTGATTTGTCTCGAGGAAGACTACGTAGATCTTCTCATTTATATCCTCGAAACAGTGGAAAGGGGGCAGACATGCGCTCACAAACACATTGGATGTGTCATGGCCCAGTCGCTGGAGGTGGATTATGGACAGATGCCAGGCCACTCCCATAAAGAAACCACAGCAAAGTGGGCCAGATGCCTGTGTGTTCATCTCTCTATCAGATGGTATTTCACATGTCTTGTAGTACAGTTCCCATGTCCACATCTTTCAGTGTATCTGGCACAGTCTCACCCATTCATTTTGATCCTCACACACTGCATCATTCTCATATGTATCCTAAATGAGCCACACTGTCAGTTAGATGAGGATGATATGGTCCCTGCCACTAGGGGTTTAGATTCCTGAAACCACCCCTACCTAACTGCATACATACAGCCAATAACCTTTTTAGACAAGTGTCTCCTGAAAGACGTTTTATTATTGTGCCTCTTTACATTGGTCATAGATATGGTTGCTTTGACATCAGGTGTTATTGAGGTGACCGAGTGATGAACATGTTAGAGATTAGCAGGTTGTTGATGAGTCCTAAATTGACTACCAATATAAAATAAATAGATTTGAAATACACTGTTGGTCAGAGATGATGAATACAGGACAAACAGAAAGCATTTTGTTAATATTTCTGTATGATTTGACACTTGCATAAAAAAAATTAATTTGCAAACTTTTTAACAATGTGCATCAAAATGCATTTTGTTTTAGTTTTACCTGGTTAGTTCTTTCAAAATTAGTTATATTAAATAAACACACAATAATAAACTGTACATTATATAGTGTTCTTAACACTGTCAAATACTGATTCTACTGGTGTTAAATGTTAATGTATTTTCTAACATTTATTGAAATAAAATGAACATAATTCATACAGACTGGACAGGTTACCAAGGAGAGGGGTTGACCATACAGGAGAGGGGTTGATCCATACAGTATAAACACATTACCGTCAACATCATGTGACCCACATTGACCTGACAATGAAATTGTGTAACACGTTATAGAGTCATACACCGATCAGCCATAGTATTATGATCACCTGCCTAATGTTGTGTAGGTCTCCAAAACAGCAGCCTCATAATATCAAACTGTGATGCACTGTATTTTCTTACACCTTTCTATCAGAACCAGCATTAACATTTTCAACAGTTTGAGCTACAGTAGCTCGTCTGTTGGATCAGATCACACGGGTCAGCCTTAACTCCCCACGCGGATCAATGAGCCTTGGCCGCCCATGACCCTGTCGCCGGTTCACGGTTTTGCCTTCCTTGGACCACTTTTGATAGGTACTGAACACTGCACGTGGGGAGCGAAGGCTGGCTCGTTTGGTCCGATTCAACGGACGAGCTACTGTAGCGTAAATTGCAGAAAAAGGTTAATGCTGGTTCTGATAGGTGTCAGAACACACAGTGCATCGCAGTTTGATATTATGAGGCTGCTGTTTTGGTGGGAAAAGGAGGACCTACACAATATTAGGCATAATGTTATGGCTGATCGGTGTATTGTAGATGTGGTTGTGAGAGAATGTGTGCTGTTGTGCTGCCCTGTTGGATGGTTGTCTGTTTTACAGCAGCAGCAGCTCTAGTTGCTTCAGGCCTCTCACAGTGGGGCCAGATGGCTTCTCCCTCTCTCTGCCAAACAGTCAGGCAGACTCACCTCTGGTCACCTTCAGTGTCCGCCCACCTGCCCTTCCATGGAGCCCGTCCCTCCCGCTGAACCCTGGCAGACTGGATCCCCAGGGAGGTCACTGTGGGTGACGCATCTGTCCTACTCCTGATTTATTTTTTCCTGTCTTTATACATTATCATCTCCTGTCATACATTATCCTGTTGTTACATACAGTGGGCTCCAAACGATGCACAAGCAATACTTTAAAAACATAAACAATATAATTATAGAGATAAGCTCACAATACCAACATGTGACAAACACCGTACAGTCGTGTTCAAAAGTTTTGAGAACGACACAAATACAGATTTTCACAAAGTCTGCCTCCTCAGTGTTGATGATAGCAATTGGCATATACTCCACAATGTCATGAAGAGTGATCAGATTGCAAAGTCACTCTTTGCCATGAAAAAAACGTAATCCCAAAAAAACACATTTCCACTGCATTTCAGCCTTGCCACAAAATGACTAGCTGCCATCATGTCAGGGATTGTCTCGTTAACACAGGTGAGAGTGTTGATGAGGACAATGCTAATGCTGATTGAGTTAGAATAACAGATTGGATGCTTCTAAAGGATTGTCTGGGCCATCCGTAAAACACCTAGAAGACAAGGTGAGCACTACCATCAGTCCTGTCATGCCAACAGTAATGCATCCTGAGACCATTCATGTGTGGGGTTGCTTCTCAGCCAAGAAAGTGGGCTGATTCACAATTTTGCATAGGAGCACAGCCATGAATAAAGAATGGTACCAACACATCCTTTGACAGCAACTTCTCCCAACCATCCAAGAACAGTTTGGAGACGACCAATGCCTTTTCCAGCATGATGGAGCAGCTTGGACATAATGCAAATGTGATAACGGACAAACAAAAACCCACAAATTCAGACAAACTCCAAGCATTGATCATGCAAGAATGTGCTGCCATCAGTCAGGATGTGGCCCAGAAGTTAATTGACAGCATGCCAGGGTGGATTGCAGAGGTCTTGAACAAAAGAAGGGTCAACACTGCAAATATTGACTGTATATAAACTTAATGTAATTGCCAATAAAAGCCTTTGATACTTATGGAATGCTTGTAATTATAATATATAGTATATCATAGTAACTACTGACAAAAAGATATAAGAACACTGAAGCAGCAAATATCGAGACCATTACTTGTCATTCTCAGAACATTTGACCATGACTCTGCTTTATTAATGTTGCAATGGAACCAACCAAATCATACAATTATTTAAAACAAAAGAAAATTCACCAAAATCAAGGTTCCATAATTATCGGCACTCCTTACCATGTTTGACAAGGTTAAGGAACACATTTTGAGGGATTTTAGACCACTCCTCTGTGCAGATCCTTTCAAGATTCCTCAGATTATTGGGTTTGCTCTTATCAACTTTTTTTTTTAAATGTAAAATTTGCCCTCTTTAACGAGCCCACATCTTTTAGATTGGATTGAGGTCCGGCGACTGAGATGGCCATGGCAGAACAATGATTTTGTTGCCACACAAGCATTTCTGTGTGGATCATGAGGTATGTTTTGGGTCATTTTCTTGTTGGAAAGTCCACCTACGCCAATTCCCAGCCTTCTGGCAGAGGCAACCAGATTGTCAGCCAATATTCAGCCTGATACTTGGTGGAATTCATTATGCCATCAATCTTGACCAGTGCCCCATGGACCTCTGGAATTAAAATAGCCCCAAAACATCACTGACCCACCACATTTCCCTATGGGTATGAGGTGCCTCTTTTTTGTAAGCATCTCTGTTTCAACGACAAACATGCAGATGCTGTATCTGACCAAAGTGTTCAATTTTGGTCTCATCTGACCAGAGCATCTTCTTCCAGTCAAAATGTAAATGATGTTTAGCAGACTCCAAATGCTTGCGTCTGTGTCTTGGGGTCAGAAAGGGCCTTCATCTGGCAACTCGTCCAAAGAGGCCGTGGTTGTGGAGGTGGCGTCTGATGGTGCATTTGGAAACCTGATGACCCCAAGATGCCCCCAATGCCTGCAATTCTTTCCCAGTGATTCTTTGGGATTTTGTTGCTTCTTTCACCTTCCTCCTACCTATCTTGAGAGGCAAAATGCATTTACATAATCTACCTAATCTTCCTGTAAGGTTTTCAACTGTTCTATGTCTTTTTATTTGAATCTTCTTGAAGCCATTACCAGACTTATTAAGGTCTACGACCATCTGTCTCTTTTGAACTGCCAGTTCTTTGTTTTCTTCTTAGTTTTGAATTACAAACTAATATTGCGTGCGTTACCTCATTTATATACCCTAGTGCAACAGGAAGTAAAGTAATTGTTCAATATAGTTCCTTAAGATCAACCTAAATAAGTGAAATTTAATTCCTGATTTAATTCTGGTAAAAATAAACTTTAAGTGTGCCATTGATTGTTGAGGACATAGTTTTTTATCAATAAATGCTTTTGGTTGGTTCCATTTACAAATTAATAAAGTACAGTATTTCTCACATTGGTATTTTGAGTTCTCTCTATAATTGTGCTGTTTATATTTTTTACAGTATTGTTTTTGCAATGCCAGTAATTTTGGAGCCCACTGTACATTATCCTGTCCTTACCTACATTATCTTGTCCTTAAATACATTATCCCCACTTTCTTCATATTCTCCTATCCTGTTATACCTTATCCTGTCCATACATTTACACTGTACCTTATCATCTCCAAGAACAGTATTTTATGTATATTCTCTATTATTTTAATAAATACATTGTCATGGTCTTATATTCCTTCTTTATGACCCCTGCCCTCTTATCTATCTTATCATATTCTCAAGTAGCTTTTCCTCTCCCTTTATACACTCACCTAAAGGATTATTAGGAACACCATAGTAATACTGTGTTTGACCCCCTTTCAGAACTGCCTTAATTGTACGTGGCATTGATTCAACAAGGTGCTGAAAGCATTCTTTAGAAATGTTGGCCCATATTGATAGGATAGCATCTTGCAGTTGATGGAGATTTGTGGGATGCACATCCAGGGCACAAAGCTCCCATTCCACTACATCCCAAAGATGCTCTATTGGGTTGAGATCTGGTGACTCTGGGGGA
>JACXGM010002413.1:0-15062 GCA_016801145.1 Umbra pygmaea
TTCACATAGGTTCATTCACATAGGTTCATTCACATAGGTTCATTCACATAGGTTCATTCACATAGGTTCATTCACATAGGTTCATTCACATAGGTTCATTCACATAGGTTCATTCACATAGGTTCATTCACATAGGTTCATTCACATAGGTTCATTCACATAGGTTCATTCACATAGGTTCATTCACATAGGTTCATTCTGTAAACACTGTTTGTAACACCACATAGGATATCATTTTATCTGTATCACCATGTATGGTGTATTTTTTTAAAGTCTAATTGATCAGCTCATTGCACCCATTGTATTTGAGTATTTTGTGAATTCTGTGGGTAATGGTGTAATCTTTGAACTTTCATGCTTTTTTCTGTCCAGATCATCATTGCAATTTCAAATCAGTTCTCAGTTAACTTATCTGGTAAGGCGAGTTAAAAAGTCCACATAATGTGGATTATACATTAGTGGCACGTTGCTTTCCCCACTAAGCAAATCCACATATTTAGACCTTGGGACACCAGATGGGTGCAAATAATAAGGTGACAGAAAACCAGCAAGCACCAAACCAATTATGGTAAGATATGAATACCCTGATCCAGCTCGAATCCTTCCTTCTTGGGTAGCATGTCTTTGACCACACCTAATCAACAAGCCATAGCCTGGTCATCAAGCAAGCCAGAGAGCCCCCTTTGCGACACATTGTTCTGTTGTGACTCGTGACTTGTGTATGTCGGGTGAATTCAATTATTGTTGTGTATTTGACGAATGTGTATCCTCACCACACGTGTATCAACCAAAGTCTTTTGTGTTCATAGAGCAGTGGGATAAGAATCAAACCAGCTTTGAGACCCCCACTCCCCCCGCACCATGTCTGATTTCAATAGGCTGTTGCAAACCTGGACAAAGTTGTTTTACATCTGTTTGTTTTTATTTGAGGAAAGTTCAACGCAATAACATGAAAAATACTACATGCAGGACACAGAGGAGACTACATTGTTACATGATGAATAAATGTAATGTTTTGTCTTGAGACTTTGGGGCCTGTAGGTACTGCATTCAGACAGCAGCAGGGGAGGGGAGGGTGGAGTGCATGTTTTAGCGACTATCAGTTAATAATCAGAAGGAATCTATGTATCAAAAGTCTTCTAGAATTTGTTCCCCATTCTTATTACTGTCCAATTAAAAGCACTTCTCCTTGCAAAAAGGGCCTCGAAAGCACAGAATTTAAAAACATCACATCACTTAATTGTTATATTATTTCAAATCATCTTACATTGTTTTACATTATGTTTTACATTTTAGTCATTTAGCAGGAGCAACTTAGGGTAAAGTGCCTTGCTCAAGGACACAACGACATTTGGCACAGTCTGGAACTGAACTGGCAACCTTCCAATTGCAAGTCTGACTCCCTAACCACTGAGCCACTGACCCCCATTATAATGATGCATATTATGATGGTATTCATCCCAAATAGTGTCCTATAAAGGGAGTAGTGTGCCAGTAGTGATAATTTTAGATTAACACTGCATTGTAATTCACCAGATCCTTATTCCTCCCATTAGAATATGAAGAGCAAATCTAAAAAGAATATTTAAAAATGCTAAATAATAAAGAACAAATGACAAGCCCAGCAAGCCAAACAAAATATCATCTAACAGAACATTTTAATTCTGAATATATTTGACAACTGGGAGGTTATGGCAAAAGAGGTTTGATTGTTATCAACATTTGATAGTACAGCACATTTTAATCAATGTTTCTCAAAAAGGAATATTAACACTTTGACACACAAGTACCATGCAATGTGTTTTTCTCCATATCTAGTATAAATAACTCCATGGCCATCCATACTTCAGGGTTGAAAATGAGCAAATGAACACAATTCTGGAACAGAATAATGCTCTATTGAGCTTTTAAAGAAGTCTCCTAAAAATTTTCATTTTCCTAACATACTTATTTTTGGTAACACACAAAGCACTTGCTTACAGTATGTCAGTGACTTAAATGGATGTAATTGACTGAGTAGTACCTTTATACTTCTCCATAAGATAAAGTATCTGGGTGTGCGCCCAGCTAATTGTTTCCCAATCCATCCATGAAAGCTCTGTACCTTCCATTACATATTTGCCCTCACTGAATTTAGTCTCTTTTTGTGTGGATAGACATCTGACAAATTCTGCACTGACAGAACTCTGATCCTTCTCACAGACTAAAAGAAATAAGAATATTTAAACTAACTCAGTAAGGACTTTTGTAGATATTCCTCTGAATTACCCATTGGTTGGGTTCTCAGCACATATTTGGTCTAGTCCTGAACTAAAAAGCTCTCTTACTAATTGGGTAAACCCATGTATGGCAAACCAATTAATTTGCTCTATAATAATCTGAATAGCTGATAGGCATGGTTTATGGGACCCTATTCCACCGGTTTGACATCACATACTGTACATTTTTACTGCTGTAGTTGCATTTGAAAGTGATTTATAAGAGCAATATGGTATCTTGGGCGTCATCATCGACTCTGCAATGCATCTTGCCTAAAAACAACTCTTAGACGTTGTATATTAGCAATGTACCACAACCAGTCATGCCCTATTACTTACTTAAAACACGTATGAAATTATGTTATTCTGTTCACCGCTTAAATATTCTCATAATAAAATGGTTCACAATACTAGAGGAAGAAAATTACTTTATGAATTTAAAAGGAAACTTTAAATCAAGTTGTTAACTTAACTGCAAAATCAATCAACATGTATGTCTTTAACATGACAATACTGTAATTGCAGATAGGCGATAACACAAGTAAGATTTTCTGAAAGTCTATGGGGCCCAGCCCCTAGCTCTCTAGGATTGTGTCCCAAATCGCACCATAATCCCTATTTAGCAAGCACGCTCAAAAGAAGCTTCAAAGCCAGAGTAGATTAAATGCAGGAGGTGCTTAGTTAGATCCCATTCATCTCTAAGGGACCTTTAGGTATGAGGAGGCTTAATCGTCCTGTAGCGCTGGCAGCACTCTTGATCACCTCCATCCACCTAAAGAGAAAGAGGGAGAGAAGAGAGATAAACAGAAGATGAGAGAGAAGACGCTGAATGTAGGGACAGAGTGAGAGAAAGACGGAAGAATCGAAACAGTGACAAGAGAGACAAGAGCACAGAGTGATAAAAGCCATACACTAAGAACCACACCAACTTCCCAATAATGACATGCTAGCCAAAAGCTAGTCAGATTTAATATGAAACATTTAAATTACAGGCTTCAAAATTGTACCGTTCAAATGTGTACTCGCTCTCTGCTCGAAAGAAATAGACGTGGGACTTGAACTGCAGTTTGAAGACGTATTCCTTGTGGATAGCATCTGACTCTCCTGGAGTGCTCACCGTGTATCCTAGCAACGGGAGGCTGGCCAGTGGGAAATCATCCTTCAAATTGACAGACGGAAAGCAAACTTATAGTTAGCTGTGAAACTTGAGCCTTGCAGAACATAGTTCATCTCTCACTAAACTACCATTAATGGTAGTGTTTTAAGCATTACGCTAAATATACAGTGCAATGAAAAGGAACAGTTAAAAAATATGTGTTTAAAAAACCACTACAATTATTTAGACGCATCCTGTGTTGTCTGATCTACTACCTGGTGTGTCTTGTAGAAGAACAAGCAAAAGTTGGTGAAAACCACCCATAGCTTCTGCCAGCCATTGCTGTTCTTGAACTTCCGTAGGAGGTACCCTGAAAGCTGGTTCTGCAAACAGGACAGAACAGAAGAGGCAATGGGTGGTTACTGAACTAACATTTAATATTAATGAATAAATAGGTCAATCATAACCTGACTATGAGTTGCAGAAGTAATTTGTTCTGATGGTTTCTACTTGCCAGATTGTTAAGCAATTATGTTTACATGACCAGCTTGATTATTTTGTGTAGCAACATCTCTATCGAACAATCAAATACATCAAAATTAAGGTTAGCCACCTAAAAATATAATACAATAAAAACTTTACTAAAGAGATATTATAAAACATTCAAATTCAAGATTTAGTTCCTTATTCCAATAAGTCTGAAAAAGACTGGAAAAATTACACAAATAAATGGCATTCTGTCAATTTTCACACATATTCATTTTGTAATTTAGTAAATCCTCCTACTTCAGTTATTGGTCAGAGGCTCTATTAACTAGGCCAATGTTAGGATGAGTTATTAAGTCTAATGCCATACATTAGGATTACTGGCAAACAATGTGAAGCAAAATTCTGTTGATGGAATAATAATTGAGAAAGGTTAGAAACCATTTCGCCTACCTGTCATCACATATGTGACAGACATTTAAAAAATGAAGATAGTCCATGATCCAGACTGACAAATGTTGGCTGTCAAGATTACTTGGCCCATCGTTTTTATACAAAGGAAGAGGGACACATCACTACCGCCTGCTCTATCCTGAGTGTGGTACTTTGTTAAACTAAAATGGGTCGTTCAACTATGTATCTAGTCTGGTACCTAGTTTTACTACCATGGGTCTGTTTGGTACCTGGTTCATGCGCAGGTAATCAGTGAGTGAGAGGTTTTGGTTGCGGTACCAGCAGACGTGTGTGATGGTATTGGGTCTTTGGCCCTGACCCAGCAGGTAGCGAGGGGGGAGCTCTGGAGACACGGCTGGGGAACTGAACACTGGTGGGGTGGGGGGGGGGGGTTGGGTAAGTGAGCAAGAAAGAGGCAAGCAGGTACAGATTGAGCAAGAGAACAGCAGTTACAATAATGAGTAAGAGGTAAGTAGTAGTAAGACCATTTAGCATGGAGTCCTGTAAGTTTTGTGCACTGTGAGAGTGATTTTTACTTTGCTTATAATTGATACCCCAAACATATACACACTTTTTATAATACAGTGTAGTCCATGGCTAGTCAGGACTAAAATGTTTCATCGTATTTTCTAAATAGCAAAGAAAAAACATTTGGGGGATGAACTATAAGCACAAAAGTCTCAAAACACCATATGTAAAACGTGTGATCTGTGCTTCGGTGTTTGTTTCACACCTCTTGCGTTAGTTTATGCAGTGACAGAAAATAATAAAAAATACAAAGCACATGCTTCCAAGTGGAGTTTCCCCATTGAAACATGATGAACAGTGAAAGAAGTCAAGGATCAGTGGAACACTGAAATGAAAAAGAGTTTACTGTTAGAGAATGGGTAAGGTGAGAATGTTAACCAGCGAAGGTCGACTGTCGGAAAGAAGCAGGATATTGTGGATGGGATAATGAGAGGGTGAGGATATGGTGAAAGGCCAGGTATACCCCCGAGGCACACTGCCCCAAAAACTGCATCGCTGTCTAACTAGTTCAACTGTGAGGGATCAAATACATGTGGCAATTGCCACTACTTCGTTTTTGGCATGTCTTTGTCTCTTTGCTTGACATGTTTTTATGTAGTAAATGTGATTGTATACAACTGTGTTTGCCTCTGGTTATGAGTCTGTCTCTGGCTCTGTGTGTCTCTTTATATGTACACTGAATGTGTATGTACAGTGCTGTGAAAAAGTATTTTTTACAATTCTGCATATTTTTCATGTGAAATGTAGTCAGATCTGTTTTATGATATATAGAGGACTTAGTCATATACAGAGGAAATCAGAGAAAATATTACAAAGTTTGGTGCTCATTTTATTTTCCTGCTAGATGTTAATACTCAAACAAAAGGATAAAAATACATTGGTAAACAATCAGGCCTGACTGGGCCAGACATGGCCAACATAAATCGGACAAATTTTGGCACATCACATCTACATGGTTGAAATACAACCAAATTTCATTTTTGAATGGACCCATAATGTGACTTGAACAGTTCTGCATGAAGGATTGGCCCAAAATTCCTCCAAAGCGCTCTGAGAGATCACTAACTACAGAAAGCTATATTTCTTTCAGTTATTCCTGCAAAAGGTAGTGTAACCTCAAAGGCTATGATTCATTGTTCATACAGGGTAATTGGGTGTTGAATAACACGTATTGTTTGTTCACTCAGTCCCCCCCTTTTTTCTATGATTTTCCTCCCTTCTCAATTCCCTCTAATCCTGCCTTGTTGACAGCTGCGCAACTCCTTGTACAGATGGGCTGTGGGATGGTGAGGGGTGCTCACATGGTTCATCCAACCACATGTCGCCCAGCCACCGACACTTTTCACACTGCTCATCCAACACGGAAGCCTTTAGTCAGATCATGCAAGGGATGATTACGTTCACAAACCTTGTCCCTGCGATTGAACTTACAGGCGCCCGATCTGAACACAAGGTGTTGCTGGAGAGCGACATGGCAGGATAGATACTCAGGACTTGTTTATCCCAAATCCCAGGCAGCACTGTACTAATTTGCACTGCCTTGTGCAGGAGGTCTGGGGAAAGTCAGAGAACCCATAATCAGGCTCAAACCACTTAGTTCCCATTTGATCTATTATTAGTTGTTGCTTGAAGATCTGATAACATTGGGTGCAAAAACCATGCAGAAAGGCAACAAAAATCAGAAAGGATGCAAATATTGTTTTTCATAGCACTGTATGTAGTGTGTGTGTGTGTGTGTGTGTGTGTTTGTGTGTCCCTGTGTTTTCTCTACCTCCACAGCCAAGCTGTGATCTGACATAGACACACTGGTGTTGCGGTGCCAGCACACATGCATGGTGGTGTTGGCACGGTGCTGGGTCTGCTTATCCAGCGAGCTATGAGACGATGACATGTCATCTTCCGATTCCTGTTCCACAGATACTTCGTCCGACAACCCTGAGAAAGGGGGTAGGGTGGGGGTACATATACTAGGTGAAACAACCACAAATCAATAGTAAGAGCATTCAATATTTGAAACAGTGAATGGTTAAAGGTCAGTGCTGGAAAAAGGATCATACTAATGAAAATAAAGCATTTCTAAAACATAGGTGCTGTATGTCAAACAAATTTATACTTATTAAAAAGATAGGTTTTCAGATGTTTTCCGATGTTGCCTAATATTCATGCATACTGTAACTTTTGTCACTGATAATCTTTAAGCTTTTTAAATAAAATTATAATTGTCGCTAAAATAAACGTTAGGGCTGGCAGGCAAGTGATGAGACAGGGGCCCTGGGTAGTAACTCCCTGTTATGCTTGCCTTTCAGATTAAACTTAAATCATATTTTTGAATACATGCCTTAATCCTGGTAGCGATTATGCCTCGCCAACCCCTCGGTATAGGGCCTAGTTTACTATAGTACAGGCTTTATTCATTGGCTAGAGGACGTGTGTCCTGTTCAATCCTAGGACAATGACCTAGGATGACCGGAGTCCTCTGAACACAATTTAGAACTACCCAGCTTGCCAATGATCTTGCCAATGATCCAAAACCTGGTGGATCAGGCCCCAGGACTACTCACAACACCTTGACTGGACAACTTAAACTTAATTGGATATAAACTCTGACGTTTAAACCCGGCACAGCCAGAAGAGGAATGGCCACCGACAGAGTCTGGATCCTCTCTAGGTTTCTTCCTGGGAAGCAAATTACTAGGGAGTTTTTCCTAGCCATTGTGTTTCAATTTCACATTGTTGCTTGCACTTTGGAGTTTTAGGCTGGGTGTCTGTAAAAGCACTTTGTGACAACTGCTCACGTAAAAAGAGCTTTACAAAATACATTTGATTGATTGATTGACTGAGCGACAATGTATTCACCATGCAGTGATTATTCAGGAATGTCTCGTTAAAGCATTGCATGTTTAGCTATTTTGTTTTTGCCAGAGTAAATCTCACAAAATTATTGTAATTCTCTATTAACTTTCAAATAATCCCTATGAAGGTAATTAAGTTTATTTTACAGAAACAGAGCTTGCTTCTTTTGTAAGTAGCAGAAATCCAATTGTTCTACACTAAGGTGGCATTTTTTTATGTGTGGCTGCCACTATTCTTAAAACCGTAAATGCTATCAGCCCTTAGTTTTGTTCTTGTCCACACTAATCACTGTATCAACAGTTTCTAATTACTTTATTAAATTAGTATACTGTTGAAGTCAGATGGCCCAGCAGTTAGCGAGTCAGACTAGTAGTCGGAAGGTTGCCGGTAGGACAATCAGCTGTGCCAAATTTCATTGCGTCCTTGGGCAAGGAACTTCACCCTAAGTTGCTCCAGGGTAATGTCCCTGTACTTACTGTAAGTCTGGATAAGAGCGTCTGCTAAATGACTAAAATTTAAAGTAAGTCTAAAAAATTTTAGAACCCAGAGTTGCCATACCCATTCTCAGGATTGGGTAACTCAGGGTTCCCTGGGTCTCATATTAGGTGGGTAAATTCACTTCAGGTTTTAAACCACCACATTTCTGGAAGAGTACAAAACACTACATCTTGATGTTTTTGTACTGTACCGCTCCAGCAACATTCAATGTGGTCACTTGAATAAAATAAAAATATATTTTTTAAGGCTACATTGAGGTATATGTATCAGTACCATTAAAGTACATTTATAGAAAAGGGCAATGAAGTCTCTTACTGTTGGAGCGATCACACAGCCTTGGGTCCATAAAGATATGTGATTTCTCCTGAGATGTTTTGGCAATCTCTATCGCCATGTTGAGATCCTCTATCCATTTCCCCATTTCAACCTTCGAGCTGCAATTACACAGAAAAAGTTAGAGCTACAATCACAACCACACAGTGAGGTTCAGGTCAGTGTAACGTGTCACGGGCAAGGTAGGTTTAACAATAAAAAATAAAAAATCTTCCTCAAATATAGTGCAATATTTTAAAGTGTGTTCGTATCGACTTAGGCTTACCTGGCTGCCACCACAATGGTCCTCTGGGCAGAGTAGATGGTAAAACAGTGTGGGACAGACCACTCATTATCACTCTCCTCCACCTGAGAATAGAAAGGAATAATGGAATATGGGAAATGAAGAAAAACACAGTAAGACATGATAACAGCTGTCTGTGTGGCATCAATCTAGTAAACGAAAAATTGCTGATTCCAGTTCTAAACTTCAGCCAGAAAATGACAGTTCTCCTCGTGGCTTAGGTGGCTAAGTCGCTGCCTTGCACGGCTGACCACATCTTCTATGGCTTTGCTCAGAGCCCCAGCATCAGAGAGTGCAAAATGGCACAAATCTGCCAGGGGTTTAAGAATAGAAAAGTTGCACAATGTACCTTGCCATATCGGACAGCAGTGACTCCTTGTGTGCATATTGGGCACCTGTGAGTTGCAAAAGTATAGTGAATGTGTAAATCTGCCACATGCGCTGACTGAAGACATCCATCTTGGATGAGCAGTGCGATAAGAATCGGACAGCTTGGCTTCCTACACGTGTTGACAAGCCGTTCACAGCATTAAGTCACTCTGTACATCTGTGGAAGGAGTTACACATTTGCAAACTATACAAAATTGATAAATTTACAGGTGCCCGACCTGCAGACAAGGATATGCACAAGACTGACGTGGCAATAAAAAAAGTATTGTGATTTTTTGTCCCCATTATTCTCCCCTCCCAATTGTTCTCTCCACTAACCGTGCCTTGTCGGCAGCTCCTTGGACAGATGCGGAATGGTGAGGGGTGCTCACATGTCGCCGAACCGGCTGATTCTTTTTGCACTGCTCATCCAACATGGACTGTACAGAAGGAGTACGCTCACCAACTATACTTCCGTGATCGATAATTCAATTTATCTATACCAAATCCCAGGCAGCACTATGCCAGTTTGCACAGCCTTGTGCTGGAGGCCCAGGGAAAGTCGAAGAACCCAGTCAGGCTTGAACCACTGACTATTATGGCGTAGCTTGTCCCGCAATACAGCGACTAATACCACTATGTCATGCGGACCCCCGTAACAAGGTAATTGTGTCAGACTACTTAAGCATCTACACTGGGAAGTGCTGTACCAATATGCACCACCCCTAGCAGATCCCCTTGGGCATAGTCAGAAATGCCACAACCAGGATTCGAAACCTGCCCACCGTGACACAGTTGAGCTGTGAGGCCTTGATTAACCACTGCGCCACACTGAAGGAATTATAAAGTCACTCTATTTAAAAAGATTCAGAATGATCTGTAAGAACTCTTGTTTTGGTGCAGGTACAACACACTATTGGGGAGAGTGGGGTTGGGCATCCTAGCCGACAAAGACCAAAGTACAATAGTGCAGCAAGCTACAGCTGCAAATACTCACCGGTGCATCCAATACTATGAGCTGCAGCCATGCCGGAGTAAAGAAGCAAAGACTGAAGTTAGGAGAATTGGGTAGTCAACTAGAGTATCAACACTCCTGCCAAACTTCCCAACTCACTGACTAACCTCCATAGCACATCACTAATTGATGAACTCATGCCCATTGATACCAAACTCCGCAACTCACACTGCTACTCCAGACCTGCATGTAAAACTATTCAATAACATTCTTAAATGTAGAGTGAACCATGCACAGTGATGTTTTTGTTTTTTATCTCCCTTTTCATTGGGTAACTTGTAGAGTCAGATAGTTGCTCATAAATAGCAGTAATAATTCAGTCTTAAAGCTAAACTACGTAGGATAGTTGTATTAATAAATTGTTATTCTATTAGCCTGAATCGTGGAATGAGTTCCCACAATAGGAGATGGCCCAATCACAAAAATGGAGACGCTCTGTATGCCATCCTCTGCTGCTATACAATGTACTTCCCGCATGTTGGCGTTTGACATTAAAAAAAGTAGGTGCATGGCAAAGTTTTTTGTGTTTGAAGTATATTATGCTAGCAAAACATTTTAATAACTATGGAGGAAAACAGTGAGAAAAAAATTAAACGTGAATATGTAACGCTTAGTGCATTGACAGCGAACGGACGTCTCGCTTGTTTTCTGGGAAAGTGAGGCAGAAGTAACTCGGATCTTCGAAATTACATTTTTCAGCTTTAAATAATATGGTTTAAGATATGATAAATGTACACAAATGCTGCTAATTCACAGGTTTTGTAGTAATCCTAGTTTAAAGATTCACAGAATCACAGAGAAAGGAAATCTTACACATTTTTATTTTTTTTGGAGAACCTGTGCATTTTTCAAAGTAGGCACTGACATTTCTGTTTTCCTATGAAACGGTAATGAAATTAGAGCTATGTCAGAGACCGATTAGGTCATGGTATTAACACAGGTTTAAGCTCAGGGGTCAAGTTAGGTAAAGTCAGGAAGCTTATACTCACTATCATGCCATGCAAGGGCAGCTGGCCATGGACCTTGAACTGATTTGTAGCCGTCACTCCTTTACTGGTGTAAAGGAGCATGTCAGAGAACTAAGAGGAAGGAGAGACCACAAGGTATATTTCAAACATTTATCTAAATAAGTCTCATTTATATATAAATTATTTCTACTACAACAGTGCAGTGTGTAGATTATAATAATACAGGAGCCAAACTGAAAAAGTACTGTAGAATTAGATACAAAACATTTTTCTGATTAATATTGTTCTCAACTTGCATAAATATGCAAATAAACAACAAGGAATTGTGGGAACTGAAATAGTTATTCACCAGGAAAAACATCCTTTGCTGCAGCCCTTTTTTGGTCAGCTTGTACAGGCAGCCCTCTCGAATGAACTCCTGGAAAACAGACACATGTTAGTATATAACCATGACCATAGTCATCAAGATCAACCTCATGCTCAATGCCCTCTGCAGAAGTAGTTCTGTAGCACCCCCTTTATCTAAGATGTACTACACGCACCCTTCTGAAAGTGAGATTCAAATTCAAATGTTTTTGGTGCTTACAGTGTTTTTCATAGAAGTCGTATTACCGGTCTACACAGCTTGAATGCTAAGACACATTTATGGTGCAAATGTTGTGTAGTGTACAGTTCCTTCATCCCATTGGACGTTTCCACATCTAAAATATTTTGTAACATCAAACAAGAACATTATTATTTATATATATTTTTTATTTTTCCCCATTTTCCTCCCTTCCCAATTCACACTAACGCACATGGTTCATCCAACCATGTCACCCAGCCTCCAATTCTTTTTTTTGCACTGCTCATCCAACACAGAAGCCTTCAGTCAGATCATGCACAGGATGATTATGTTTACCAACTATAAGTCTGCGGATTGACAGGCGTCCAATCTGCACACAAGGAGTTACTGGAGAGCGACGTGGCAGGGTAGATAATCTGACTCAATCAACCCAAATCCTGGGCAGTGCTATGCCAATTGGCGCTCCCTCGTAAAGGAGGTTCAGGGAAGGTCAGAGAACCCAGAGTCAGGATTGAACCACTGACTATCATGACGTAGACTGTCCTCCAATGCAGAGACTTAGTCCACTACGCCACACAGACCCCGATAACATGTACAAAAATGTATTTTCAAAGTTTGTTTAATCTCTAGGTTGAATGTAGAGATTTTTTTGTTATGATTAATACTAATTATACAAATGTATATTGTTATCATGTAAAAGTCAAAGACTTTGATAAGCTGTATTATTTTCTAAATTGTTAGGAATGTGGTAGAAGTAGACACGTTTTTGGAAATGTTTTTGCATGTCACGTCACAGTAAACATTGCTGAGAATGTCATAATGGAAGCTTTGAAAAGTTAAAGAACTATATAATGAACTCTTATATCAGAAACTTTGGCATGAACTGCTGTCTTTCCTTTCTTTCCCCGCTGATTGTATCATAGTTGTCTTTAAACATATCTATAGCCAGTGTGTCAGCCAAAGAACTAGGTTAATGGTTAGGTTTTTTGTAATTAAACAAACTTGCATTGTTAAAAATTAGTTTCTTGATTGAGTGGACAATTTTGTAATTTATTTGCATTGAAACACTGTTAATTTCCGACCTACATCTTTGCACTAATTTTGTACAGGCAACATGCAGCAAATGTTACAATTTGGTGGTTGATTCCTCTTAAATTCATAAGAGATGTTTACTAATGGTGCTGGTCATGTCTTTCAAAACATAGTGACCAATGAGACAGACTTTTGCAAAAGAGACCGATCCAGAAGGGAGCAACAATCAAGACAACGTTACAAAATGTAAATTGCAACGCACTCTTTAGCGTACAATATTGAGTCATGGCCAAAATCTTTTTATCCAAAATGGTTCCTAAGCAAAACCAATTCAGTCTGATTCTCAAGTACTGGACTTGAGTGTTAAAAACAGCTTCAGCTCTGTGTTCCTCAAAGTGGTACTACATTTACCCTGACAGGTGCGGTAAGGTTTTCAATGCCGATGAGGTCTCTCTGTAGCTCTGTCAGTTTCTGGAAGTTCTCCAGGCGGATCAAGCTAGTCTGGAGCTGAGTAGCGATCTCGGCCACCTCTTTAAGAGCCTCTGCAGACAAGGAGGGAAGCACAAATCAAACTTATTTATAGCACACAGTCTAAATATATTATCAAGATTTTAAATATTTTAAATATATATTGGAATTCTGAACACAGTAGTTGAGAGACAATTCTGAACACAGTTCTGTCTAAACTATTATCCCAACCAAGCTAGTGTTAATTTGCTCATAAAAACACTATATAATAAACACTATAAAATAAACACTATAAATATTTAAAAAAGTATCAGCCTTTGTGTTGTCTAAATAGAAATTAATTTCAATTTTTTTTTAATGGCTACTTGCATTTAAATTATGACATTTTAACAACATGAAATTGTATTAGCATTTGTTGAAAAATACTGCTTCAGAATAGCTGGGCGATATGCATATTGCGATACAATAATGTATTCCAGAGTCCGTTTGCCTGGCAACACTATATAATGACGGCAAAATTAACTCTGATATTTCATTTCAAAATAATTGCGCTCATTTTAATTCATTGCAATAATAATAATTAATGTGTTGCCACAATTAGTCTATTTTGGGTATTCTAGTGAATGATTTTCAAAATGTACTTATGTTGTTTTACATGAGACACAAAAAATATATTCAATCACTGTGTACAACGCATTTGTTAACCGATTAAGTCGATTTTGCTATCACATACTCTTATTATTTCTTTCCACACTATAGAATTGCATTTGGTTACAATTCACTAGCTTTATAATGAATTCACAATGATTATTGCAATGAAATAAAACAAACACTGTTATTTTGAAATGAAATATCCGAGTTTGTGTTGCCAGGCGAACGGGCTCTGGAGTGCATTATTGTATTGCAATATGCATATTGCCCAGCCCTACATCAGAAATAACATGGCGCCCGTTATAACATTTTCTGACAAGTGATCGAATAGATATGGATAGTTTATTTTCCATAACTTCATGTAGGTTTAATAAGTGCTGTTATGCCTACACCAGGGGTAGACCAGGTTATTATCTCCCAGTTATGACTAACCTGATTAAGGTTTTCATCAAACTAATTATTAGCATCAGGTGTGTGGGGAATGAAAGCCAACAGAAAGGTAGCTCTCCAGGAACAGGATTGAGCAGCCCTGTCCTATAACGTTCACCCGATTCAGATCTAACCAAAATCATACAATTATTTAACACAAAAGAAATTTCACCAAAATCAAGGTTCCATAACTATTGGCACTCCTTAGTCAGTACTTAGTGCAACCACCTCTGGCAAGGATAACAGCATGGAGTCTTTTTCTGTAATGTTTGACAAGGTTAAGGAACACATCTGGAGGGATTTTGGATATAAAACAACACCAAAACTGACCCACCTCCATATTTCACTGTGGATATGATGTGCCTCTCCTTGTATGCATCTGTTTCGACACCAAACATGCAGACAGTGTATCTGATCAAAACGTTTAATTTTGGTCTCAACTGACCGGAGCTCCTTCTTACAGTCATAAATGAAAATGACGTTTGGCAAACTACAAACGCTTGCGTCGTGTCTTGGTGTCAGAAAGGGCTTTCTTCTGGCAACCCTTCCAAAGAGATCGTAATTGTGACGTCTGATGTTGCTTTTTGAAACCTGGTGACCCCAAAATGCCACCAGGCCTTGACATTTTTTCACAGTGATTCTTGGGAATTTTGTTGCTTCTCACACCATCCTTCTCCCTATCCTGGGGGGCAAAATGCATTTGTGTCCTCTACACGTCCTATATTTTTTGAATTTTTTAATAATTGCCCTGACGGTGCTCAGTGGTATATTTAACCG
>JACXGM010002413.1:15162-34914 GCA_016801145.1 Umbra pygmaea
CATCATCCTATGCAGAGAAATTCTTTTTGACATGGCTCGGCGATTCTATGCAGTGGGCTTAAAAACAAGAATTACAACAATATAAGAATTTTAAAATAGTAATGACAATAGTAATAATAATAATAGTAATAATAATAATAATAATAATAAAACGCTATGAACTGAGCAGTGGTCTGGAAAATGTACAACAGTAGAAGTATTAAATGTTATAGAATTGGCATGGAAAATTTGCTTTTAAAGGTGCATTTGAATTCTGCTACATCAGATGTAAAGAGCATAAGGTGGCCAGAGAGTGTTTGTGCTCAACAGCCATTGAGCGTTTGTGGCTCTTCTTGTAGCCATTACCAGATATGTGAAGGTCTACGACCATCTCTGTCTCTTTTGACCTACCAGTTCTTTTCATCATGGTGTTGGATGACAAAGGGAAATTGAATGTGTGTTACCTCATATTTATACCCTAGTGGAACAGCAAGTGATGTAATGGCTCAATATAGTTAAGACTTAGATGAACTTAAATAGGTGGAATTTATTTCCTGGTTTAGTGTTGATCAATGTCAATTATAATAACCGGCACAGATTTGTACAGCGTTCGGTGTGGACGGGTGAATACATTGCCACATGTCACTCTGGCAACTCCTTTTGTAGGTTGCATGCCTGTAAATTCAATTGTGTATTTATTGTTGATGAATGTGTATCTCGCTACACAAGTATCTATTAAATTATTCTGTGTTGAACGAGCAGGGGAATTTGACATGGCCAAATCGGGAAAAAATAAATATGATACAAAGAAAATAAACATATTAGCATTAATAAAGGTTGTTATTAAATTCTGAATATTGTGAAGCAAATTGTCTTTTTGTAGTTTACAAAATTACTTAAAAAAGATATTGGATTAGATAAAATAATTGGCAGAGCTAGTACTTTGTTGCACATCCTTTAGCCAAGCAATTTCTACTGGTTATTCACCTCAGTGTTAAGCATTCTCACCTCTGCAGTTGTCGTGGTCAGGGTGGTCTGGTGTGTAGTGTTTACACAACCTCTCCAGGATCAGTCTGTAGTGCATTAGGCGCTGGATAGGCTTCAGCAGAAATGTGTTGAGAGGCAGGTAACACACCTTCTGAAGTTCAAACTCCTTATATACAGTCTCCAGTTTCTTCAGACGCTTGGTGGCGTTCTCTAGCTCAGTCAGTACCTCATCATGCTTCTGCAGGTAACTGGTGAACCCCTGGAGGGGAAATAAATCTGATCATTAACCAATATTCTGGACACATCTTTTAGGGGCCTAAGACCCACACTTAGGCAGCGCAATAGTTCATTGGCATTATATACTACCTCTACTGCATTGGCTAATTTAGATGTTGGATGTTACATGGCACTGGCCTGGTACCATCTGTCATGGTCCTGAGGTACTAATGATGCCACCAAGCCAGTCAACTTGGCTTCTGTTTACTACTAGAAGGACAGCCAGTTAAATTTGCTTTTGGATACAGGGGAGATAAAAGCAGAGACCAATCCCACACCACTCCTGCACAAGCAGGACCCTGACATGTACCGTGACGCAATCAGCAGAGCCACAGTCCCTCCTCTGAAAACCCATCAATCAATTTACATAGCTAGCACATTTCATAAAGAAATGTAACGCAATTTAAACAGTGATGGTAGTTGGAGGGACCTACTGGGATGCATCATTTGAAAGTGTTTAACACGTATATTTAATGATTATAATCAAAAAACAAGAATGTTAACATCAATCCATTCAATTTTCTAAACAGGTGTAATGTGTGCTGTCCACCTGAATGGAGCCTGCAGCCGGAGCAGTGTGATGTGTAATCTACTAATCTGACAGACGTTTTGAATGTCACCAGCCAGAGCCTGACTCAAATCAAGGAACATACTGAGAGAGATGAGCATTTCCAAACTCTGAAAGCAGTAGTCCTAATACACTGCTCAAATAAATAATGGGAACACTTAAACAACACAATGTAACTCCAAGTCAATCACACTTCTGTGACATCACACTGTCCACTCAGGAAGCAACAATGATTGACAATCAATTTCTCATGGTGTTGTGCAAATGGAACAGACAACAGGTGGAAATTATAGGCAATTAGCAAGACACCCCCAATAAAAGAGTGTTTCTGCAGGTGGTGACCACAGACCACTTCTCAGTTCCTATGCTTCCTATCTGATGTTTTGGTCACTTTTGAATGCTGGCGGTGCTTTCACAATGGTAGCATAAGACGGAGTCTACAACCCACGCAAGTGGCTCAGGTAGTGCAGCTCATCCAGGATGGCACATCAATGCGAGCTGTGGAAAGAAGGTTCGATGTGTCTGTCAGCGTAGTGTCCAGAGCATGGAGGCGCTACCAGGAGACAGGCGAGTACATCAGGAGATGTGGAGGCCGTAGGAGGGCAACAACCCAGCAGCAGGACCGCTACCTCCGTCTTTGTGCAAGGAGGAGCACTGCGAGAGCCCTGCAAAATGACCTCCAGCAGGCTACAAATATGCATGTGTCAAACAGTCAGAAACAGAATCCATGAAGGTGGTATGAGGACCCAATGTCCATAGGTGGGGGTTGTGCTTACATCCCAACACCGTGCAGAATATTTGGCATTTGCCAGAGAACACAAAGATTGGCAAATTCTCCACTGGCGCCCTGTGCTCTTCACAGATGAAAGCAGGTTCACACTGAGCACATGTGACAGACGTGACAGTCTGGAGACGCCGTGGAGAACGTTCTGCTGCCTGCAACATCCTCCAGCATGACCGGTTTGGCAGTGGGTCAGTAATGGTGTGGGGTGGCATTTCTTTGGGGTGCCGCACAGCCCTCCATGTGCTCGCCAGAGGTAGCCTGACTGCCATTAGGTACCGAGATGAGATCCTCAAACCGCTTGTGAGACCATATGCTGGTGCGGTTGGCCCTGGGTTCCTCCTAATGCAAGACAATGCTAGACCTCATGTGGCTGGAGTGTCAGTAGTTCCTGCAAGAGGAAGGCATTGATGCTCTGGACTGGCCTGCCCGTTCCCCAGACCTGAATCTGATTGAGCACATCTGGGACATCATGTCTTGCTTCATCCACCAACGCCACGTTGGACCACAGACTGTCCAGGAGTTGGCAGATGCTTTAGTCCAGGTCTGGGAGGACATCCCTCAGGAGACCATTCACAACATTATCAGGAGCGTGCCCAGGCGTTGTAGGGAGGTGATATGGGCACGTGGACACACACACTACTTAGCCTCATTTTGACTTGTTTTAAGGACAATACATTAAAGTTGGATCAGTCTGTAGTGTTATTTTCCACTTTGATTTTGAGTGTGACTCCATATCCAGACCTCCATGGGTTGATAAATTTGATTTCCAATGATAATTTTTGTGTGATTTTGTTGTCAGCACATTCAACTATGTAAAGACGAAAGTATTTCATACGATTAGTTCATTCATTCAGATCTAGGACGTGTTATCTTAGTGTTCCCTCTATTTTTTTGAGCAGTGTAGAGGTTTTGTACAGAGGACGCGATAATCTAGGCTTGGCGAAATGGCAAAAAAACATCTACTATTCTGTCTAAAAAGTTCTGTCTACCACATCATTGGGTGGATTATAAAGACTGTAGAGATAAACAAATTAATATTGGCATGTTTTCTGTCGTGAAAATAAGCATCCTTATTATTTCAATCTGTACCTACTGAAGCAAGATAAGACTGGACATCACTGGAAGCACCTCGCTAGGGGGCGGGCAATGAGTTCACTTTGAATTCTAGACCTTGAGGTATTTCAAGTGCAGACAGATACAGACGCAGGTGAGTGGACTGGGAAATGTACTCTGGGTTGTTCTCGGATGCATTGGCAGACAGAATATTGTTTATTACATAAATCACTTATGGTAACGTTTTTAAATACTATTTTATGAAACTGATTTACTGTAGAATTTCCCTTTAATTCTGTTTTATTTTCATCCTTGTTTGACCCTATAGTTTCATCTCAATATAAACATTGACATAATAATAATGATAATATTTCTGGATTTACGGTTGTATTCTTGATCTAAATGCCATATTGTCTCACAGTTTTTTTCTTAATTGGTCCTAAAAAATGAGCACACTTGTAAGCTGTGATGCACACTTGTAAGCTGTGATGCATGCAGACTACTTAAACAAAAGGCACAAACACGACCCAAACACATTCTCCTTCAAGTAAAATCTCTCAGTATCTGCTCAATATCATTAACTTGGAACGGGGAAAACAGAAAGTAATATCAGTAGTACTAATTACATTTTGAATGACACAGTATTGAACATCTAAAGACCTGCATCATGACACTGATAGCATTTAAGCTGTATCCATGCCTCACAGCTAAGAACCTTGCTCAAAATGGGAAATAAATATAGATCGTATTGGTGCCTTTTGTTCATCGTGTCTGCATCCCTCACAGCTAAGAACAGTGCTCAGAATGGCAAAAAAAAATATGGGGCAAGTTGTTGAAGGGTGATTTATTCCAAAATAATAATCTTGAAACGTCTTCATAATTGCAGTTTGATGCAGAAATTCTGGTTTGTATATTTTCACTTTCTGGAAAAAGCAAATAGTAAATATTTCACTGTCAGTAAACATCTGCTACAATAAGAAATGATATCTGATTTGATCCTAAGCTTGTATGAACTCTGTGCAATAGCATGAGGACTAGGTTATTACAGACCCTAATGATGGCATAGTAGAAACTTTAAACTTGACAGCAATCTCACCTTAAGAGCACACATGTTCCGCAACATGACATCTCCAATTCTCTGGTAGTCGCCCTTCACGTGAGCATTAGAGCGCCCCTCCCTGGTGACAGAAAATAGCGAAAGCATTCTTTAGAAAAGACATTGGAAGACATCAGTGGGTGCTGATATTCTAAAAGGACTTTTTATAAACTGAATGCTTAAATCCTGGATGCTGACTGGCTGATAGCCGTGGTCTATGATACAGTATATCACGGTTATGACATCACATCATGTTTCAATGCTCTAACCACATTGGTAACCAGTTTATTTAAAGCAGTGTGAGTTTGTGGTTCACTGCTAATATACCACGACTATGCACTGTGTCCAGGAAATCTGGGATGCATTGTGCTTAAGAACAGCTCTTAGCTGTAGTCAATTGGCCATATAACCAACATCATGTAGCCCTTAAGTACATCATAGATCTGATAAAATGACCAGGGCAACTGATTTGTACCGAGAATGTACTGGAATGAAATAAGGACTGACCATAGAGCTAGCCTCTGGTCGATCTCTTTAAGGAAGCTGCGGTGAAACTCATAGATGGGGTCAATGTTGGAGAACAGCAGGGTCATCAGATAATCGGGCATGGCATTCTCTTTGATCACAGCACTGCGGAACCACTGACAGGAAAGGGAAAATAACACACAAATGTTACTACTAGAACAAGAGCATATTATGATTGTTTTTCGCTTTATAGACTATCATTATAGACAACACAAACTGGCCTGTAATCAGGCTACTAGAGCACAAAACTAACGACAGAGAGAAAAGGTTGAGCGGCAATTGAAAAGAGGCTGAGACTCAGACAAAAAGACATTAGGTATTGCTCACCACCGTAATAACTTCCAGGTCTTTCAGGTAGGTTCTCTCTGTGGTCAGAATTTCTTTGGCAATGAAGTAGGCCTTGTCGGTTGGGTATCTCTGAAGATAAAGAATAACATCAACATTAGACACAAATGGTATATAGGTCAGCCAATAGTCAATGGTTAATAACCAAAATATGCCAGTAAAGAAATCCATGTGAATTTGGCAATAAAAAACAGAAAATCATGTGCAATATCAATAGACAAATTTGATAAACTGTTAATGAAATATAGTGTTCACGAAATCTGGAAAGAGCCTATAGAAAGTCTACACCCTTGAAGGCCTCACGTTAATATTTTCAGTGTCTTCTGATCACTTCATTAGGTACACCTGTTTAACTGTTAACACAAATATCTAATCAGCCAATCACCTGGTAGCAAGTCAACGCATTTAGGCATGTAGGCATGGTCAAGATGATCTGCTGAAGTTCAAACCAAGCATCAGAATGCAGTAGAAATGTGATTTAAGTGACTTTGAAAGTGTCATGTTTATTGGTGCCAGACGGACTGGTTTAAGTATTTCAGAAAGTGCTGATCTACTGGAGTTTTCCAGCACAAACAACTGTAAAGGCCACGGCTCAATACAGCCATTATAGCGATCCGTTGTGATGTGGTCGCGAAAGCATTTAGCACCTCTGTTGGAGGTAGGAACAAGTTATGTCACATTTATATACAGAAGAATTATCCAGTGAGTGGCAGTTCTCAGGTTAAAATGACTTGTTGATGGACAGAGGAGAATGGCCAGACTGGTTCGAACTGATAAGACAGGCAACAGTAACTTAACCACTTGTTACAACCAATGGTACGCAGAAGAGCATTTCGGAATGCACAACACTTCAAGCAGATGGGCTACAACAGCAGAAGACAACACTGGGTGCCACTCCTGTCAGCTAAGAACAGGAAACTAATGCTACAATTTGCACAGGTGTATGAAAAATGGAAAAACATTGCCTTGTCTGATGAGTCTCCATTTCGGCTGTGACATTCAGATGTTAGGGGCAGAAGTTGGCGTAAACATGAAATATCTTCTTGGTACACTTTAGGCGCCTTACTACCAACTGAGCATCATTCAATATGCCGTAGTCCACCTGAGTATTGTTGTTGACCATGTCCATCCCTTTATGACCACATTGTTTCCATCTTCTAATGGCTACTTCCAGCAGGTTAACGCATCATTTAACAAAGATTACATCACTGCAAACTGGTTTCTTGAACATGACATTGAGTTCACTTTACTCAAATGGCCTACAGAGTCAGCAGATCTCAATCCAATCGAGCACATTTGGAATGTGGTGGAACAGGAGATTTGCATCATGGATGTGCAGCCAACAAATCTGCAGCAACTGCAGGATGCAATAATGTCAATATGGAACAAAATGTCTGAGGTTTGTTTCCAGCACCTTGTTGAATCTACGCCACCAAGAATTAAGGCAGTTCTGCAGGCAGAAGGTACTAGCAAGGTGTACCTAAAGGATTGGCCAGTGAGTGTATTTAATGCATTGAAAATGCTACTAAATGCAATAGAATGTACACACTGCCAGCAGCATAGCATCCTGTATCTTATTGACCATGCTTGCCTTGGGTGGATTAAGTTTTGAATTTGTTTAGATTTTGTCACACAGAAATGTTTGTTTTTGTAAACACACACACAATATTATCTATAATATATGAGAAAAGGAAAGGTTTGTTAACAACTATCCATAAAAAATATGATTGGACAAAAAGTGTGCCTTATCATCATGGAGGACCAGTATCCACAACCAATATGTAATTAACAGATTAATATGAATAGAGGCAGGCAGTGTACCTTCCTCCTCCCCTCCTCCTCCTCCTCCTCCTCTAGCCTGTTGTTGCCCACCTCATTCAGGGCAGGACTCTGCCAGGGTGAGGGGGCCTGGCCTGCCCCTGGGAGACTGAGGGTAGACATCTGAAAGGAGGGAGACAGGCAAAGGGGGGAGCTCTTGGAGTTGAATGGGGAGAGTTGGGGGCTGTCCATCGACGAACCTGGATAGAATGAAGGGGAAACAGAAACAACTATTGATTACAAATTTTTGGTTATTGTTTTCACATGGCATCTATGCTGGCACTATGATCATTGCACATAGTGAAAAAAAGTCAATGAAAGAGCGTATCACACAGAGTATCATGTCATAGAACAGACTATGATATCTGTATCAAAGCATTTCCTCTATACATATCCTGACATGACATAAAACATGCATATTTTGAATTAACCTAATGAATCAAAAAGGTAAGAGTTGAAGTACAGGATGCTTAGGTGAAGAGAAGAATCTTGCCATATGATACGGATTATGCAGACAATAGCACAAACCAATAGAAAAAGAAATAGTGATACGGAAATGCGAGTAAGGACAGGTCATTACATTGTAGGAAGGAAAAAACACTTAAATGTAGAGCAACTGGTATATTGAAGTACATTTTCATTTTAAGGATGAAAAATGATAATATGAATGCATTAATCCTCATCCAAATGTAGTAACTGACAGAAGGCAAATAATGGTTCTCGGATAGCATTGTCACATGACTTATGAATGACTCTTAGGTATGAGAAGCGTTAGAGACTGGCAGAGGCTGCAACACAAATGGCATTATTCCCTATGTGCCCTAGTACAAAGATAGTGAACAAAATCCTCACTAAACTTAAATGTTGAGAGAGCCATGGGAAGTCATGGCACAGTCCACAAAAAAGAGAAAGTGGAAAGAACAACAGGAAAGAAACTGAAAAAAAGGCGTACTCTTCAACCCGGAAATAATTCCAGAGTCAGGGCTCATCAGGAATGTGGTGAGGACAGCCTGGGGATAATTTACAGCCCAGTTGACAGGCAGTGGTTTGTAGTTGAACTGACAAAGCCCAAACAGAATGGCAAAGACCAAGTGGACATATAAATAGCACAAGTCTATAGAGCAGGGGAAGGGACATTCCAGTCTGTAGCCTCCTAGTCTCTATGCAGTGTGAGGGGGTGAAAAGCATTTAGCAGACTAAAGAGCAGGCGAGGAGGGCGGGTCTACACCAAGTCTCTGCATTCTTTGGTAAAAGGAGATTAGGTTGAGGGGCGGGACAGTCCAGTCCACATATTAGGAGGGACTTGGGAGGTTACATAAAGTGGAATAGCTTGGCAGAGTGCCTCTATAAACAGAGCACACACTCACAATCAGCCAGTAGAATGAAGCACTCGAACAGCACCGACTAAACACATTACCCAAGTCTCCACAACAGGGTCTGGTCGGTTGCCTCTGCATTGAGCAAGGTGAGGGGAGCATGTACTGATCGACTGAGAAATCCTGGAGTAGGCTGGTGTCAAATCTATCATACCTCAAACAGACCTTAAATAAACATATTTAAAACACCATTTATCCTGCATTGGATCTACACATTCAAGCTATGAATTTGGAGTACAAAATGGTAACTTATTCCCTAGTGCACTTCTTTAAAAAAAGATTCCTTTATAGGGAATTACGTAAAACAACAAATGTTTATATTTTATGCTTAACTAGGCAGACGGCTCCTTAAACCATGAACTATATCACCGGTGGGAACTATTTTAATAAAAAGTAATATGTAACTAAGAATGTGTGCAACTTCCAAAAAGATAGAAATTATTAGGAAATCAAAAATAAACTTAGGCTAGATTGATATTAATGTATTTACGATCAAAGAATCAGATCAGAAGGTGGATTAGTTTGCCATTAGGTGTAAGCAGCTGTGAGTGTGTCTGGGATAAAACCTTGGTTTTCCTACCTTTTCACAGCCCTGTATTATACAAACTGCTACAGTAGAGGATTGAGTTAGGTGTTAGAGAGCGATGCCAGCTCTGGTGTCTTCATAATCACTGCCAGAATAATGGGATAATTGCAACTGTAGATGTTTTGGGTTGGGTTTAGTAAGGGTTTAGCTTCAGAGCAAGAAGTTAAGCATTAGTAGCAAGGTTTGGGGTGATGCTGGGTTCAGCAAAGACAAAGTGAATTGATCCGTCCACATGCCGATCTAAGCCTGTAGCATGCAAACGCCACTTCCTCCTCTGTTCCTGCTCAAGGAGTAAGGACAGCAAAGCTCAGTCTCACATTGCTCTTTGGGGAATAATGGTTTCTAAGAGTGATGCATTGGTAAGGTTAGCAGTAGCCTCTATATCCAGGAATATTTTCAATCATTTTTAGCATTACGTGATTGACACTTACATAATCACAATCTGTTCATGCTGTTGGATGTTTTTTTGATTTAATTATTTTTCCATTCGCAACTTAAAAAGGATAACGTATGGTGAAAGGTTACATTCAGCCAATCATTATTTAAATTCCAAGGCAAAACCATTTCTGCAAAGAGCTTAGCAACTTCTTTAAAAGTAAAGTCAACAAATGTCTAAAATGAATTTTAAGTCTCATTCAAGTTACCAAAAAGCAATTACTTTATTCTTAAGAGGAAAAACATACAAGCATTAGTACACTTTGCTTAAAATCAGTAAGCATACATGTTTATTAATAATGTGTAGTGCATTATTTGAGGCCACTAAAAGTGCCAGTTGTAAGACTGGTGGATAATTGTCTAATAATACATTCACTTGATTCTGGTGTAGTAGGGGGAAATCTACTGGAAAATAGTAAGTATATGGTAATGCATTTCAGGCTTTGAGCATAATGGGGTGTTTTCTTGGTATTTTACCTAACCACTTAGGAGGGGACTTAGGCCTTCCTCACTTGGTGGTAGAGAGTATGGCTCCAAAAGAACACTTGAACAAAGGGAACATGAGTGTACTGATCTGCCTTCACTCAAAATGACAATGAGAACAGAGTTGTAATACTTTAGAAACTGCCACTACATACATTAGCAGGTATATATCCCCCCGCCATTGCAATTGAAATTTAAAAACATGCAGAACTCAAACAATCTTAAAATACCCCTTTCATTATTAGTCATCCATTAAATGAATACATAGTTATTTAATGAAAATAATAAAGGCTTTGGGAAATGAGAGCAGCATTTGTGTTAATCCTACTCCAGACTCCCTAAATAGAAAGTTCCAGAGTAGACTCTGCTGTGAAGACAAACTAGATAATAAGTATAGAGTAAGAAATAAGTAAAGTGAAACAGAATAATTCAAGAAGCCTAGTTGTATGCATTTAGGGAGATTACAGTTAGCAACTCCAAATGACAGTTTAGTTCGAGTTTAGATTGTTAGGTGACAACTTAAAGAAACATACCAGTGTGTTTGTGCCCTGCTCAAAAGTAGTACACTACGTAGAGAAGGATTCAAATTCTAATTTAGCCTGTTGATACCAACAGGAGAGCAACAGGACCTCAAGTACCATGGCACTAAATGAAATGTTTCCCCCATCCAGACCCAAAACCCCAACACATCTGTGCCTTTGATGTCATCATACCAACACTACGGCTTTGGACTGGAAAGCATCACCGTAGAGCCCGACCGATAAAGGATTTTTTAAGCTGATACCAATACAAATATTTGATGATTTAAAAATCTGATATTCCGATATGTTGGCCGATATACAGTCGTATGCAATAGTTTAGACACCCCTGACAATTTCCATGATATTCTTTCATAAATAATTGTGTGTTTGGATCAGCAATTTCATTTTGATCTATCAAATAACTGAAGGGCACAGTAATATTTCAGAAGTTAAATGAGGTTCATTGGATTAACAGAAAACGTGCAGTACATGAGGTAGCGTACTATATCAGTCAGTCCTCAATAACTCCAGTCCAGCAGAGGCAGGTTTTTGTTATGTTTTAATTATTAATTTATTGGCCATTATAATTGCCGATACCGATAGTTTGGAAAATGTCTAATATCGGCCGATAATATCGGCCTGCCGATATATTGTTCGGGCTCTACTGTACTGTCCCTCACTATGGTGGTGATGGATATGGCTGCAAACACTTTACGAAGAAAACTGCTCAAAGGCATCTCAAAATCATAGATTATAAAAAATTGCAAGATTGAGAAGCAAAGTGTAAAAATATCAGTTTCTGCTGCTTTTTAGACCAAAAGATTCAGTGCGCATAATCCCTCTGAAACCAGTTTAAAATCTCTGTACCAAATTGAGTTACAAAATTATGATGCATTTGAAAAAGCAACAAATGGACATAGACATTGGGTCTATAATGACACTTGAGAATTGATAATGTCCATTTTTTTGGGAATGACCCACCTCATACTTTCACATAATACACTGCACTATATTATGTAAAGCAAAATCATAATGATGATAGATTTGTTCATAGGCTTAACAGAATCAAATAACATTATCGCATGAATAATAATTTCTTCAAGTTTAATAGGCAAAACATCAATGCAGCAACATTCAACACTGTAACTACTTGATTTCTATAACTTTCAATTAATCTTGAAAAGCTTTTAGATTTTCTTTAGTTAAGGCATTGTTTTAAAAGCTGTCCACTGAACAAACCTTTGTTCTTTTATCAACTGTAGAACAGCCTGTCTGTGTATTTTTTTCTAGTGGTGCATGAATGTTAACATGCAGGAGCTAAGGTAAGATTTTCTTAAAACTGTCTAAACTTCTTGTATACTATCAAATGCTATTTTTATATGATTGTTTATTGAAGAAAATAATTACATTTATTAAAGTAATTAATTACATTCAGGTTATTAGCTGTGGTGTGGATAACAGCACACATTCTTTTGATATGTTCTGGAATCTGGTTTAATTTATGCAGACAAAATGTAATGTCTACATCATTTCTTCATCATGACTTAAAACTACAATTGCATCAGAATATAGCTAAAACACTGTGTCGAACATGAACATTTGTAAAACTGAATCTGTAAGAACAATAGATATCTTCATGGCATAAAATATCACAGAAAGCAGACTAAAATATGTTCTATAAAAAGGCACATTCTAATTTGAAAGTAACCTCAGCACCAGCTGGCAATAGACCAGGAGCATTAGGCCTGTAAAAATGCCTTTAGACAGATTAAACTGACATACCATTCTCTACTATATTACATTAACGATCAGCATCTTTTTAACTATTACCCCTGAGGTCTGAGTGGTATGACAAACACTAATGACTGATTCAACAAAACTAGGTGACAATCACAGATTGATCGACGTCTTGTGTTTTATGTCAAAATGTACCAGTACACATTGTTTTAGTAGAACTTTCCAGTAAGTCCTGTCATGGTGGTTTTCAGAATTGCTTTAAAACTTGCATTTACTTTGCGTGGCGTTAGTTTCAGAAAATAACATTGTTTAGTCAAAGTGATAACACACAGTCGGAAAACCGGAGTACTTATTTGAATTCCCTTATTTCTTATACTTAATAAGAGGAACCTATAACCATGCATATGTTATATTATGACTCTTTCATAATCAGGACACTATTTAGTTCGATGTATCAATTATTCATAAAAATGTGTCTTCAAAACTGAAGTACCTACATAAGAACAGTATGGATGTCAATTAAGTGCTTGTTATAAAATTGCAATGAACAACTTCAACAAGATCAAGAGCGTAAAACAACACCTACCATCATAGAGCTCCAACCACATGCAAAACCAAAGCTCAATCAAGGATGGACTAATAGATACAAAATGGTTGCTGCTAATAAATTAATAATTTTCTATTCAAAACAAATCACTGAATGCTATGCATGCATAACTCATTAAATATAAGTCCAACCATTAAAAAATAAAATCACATAGAAACTGTCTAATTTGATAGGCTGTCTCTGTATTTGAACACAAGTACCTAAATTGTTCTGTTGTAATTGCTACGTCTGTTGTAATTGATAGGTTTGTATCCAGTTTATTTGACCCAAAGTGCTTTTCACTCACTATGTGATGTGCTGTTGTCCAATGTTGTCAATTAGTAGACAAACAAGGTCGAGGATACGTTTGTGAAGTTTCATATCCATGACAATTACCACTGCATAAAGAGTTCAATTGACCACAACCCATTAGGGATAGAAGAATGATGTCGTCATTGGCAAACAGTGAAAACCTCAGATCATATAAAGTAAATGTGATCTAAATCCATTCAGTAATTCCTCTTTACAACAGACGCATAACATGCTTAATTTTGATTTATATATTTTATTGTTTTCACTGCTTTACCTATAGAAATGGTGCTTTACATTTAGAAATGAAAAGTGATCGCTTATGGCTAAAAGCCGATCTCTGGTAATCAGCATAAATGAATTGGTGGTAGTGAGTTGTTTTTAGCTGTAATGCAGTGGTTTGTTGACAATAAGATAAAATTCTATTGCAGCTTATATCTACAGTATACAGGCAACATACAAACTTACTTCAACAAAGTGAGGTCATTTTTTTTCACACATCTATACGAGCGCAGACCTCACTTTCTGAACACAGGCACATTTGATTTGATCCCTTGTAAAAGCTGTTTAAAACACTCAGTATTCTAAATTGCATTCAAACTAAAATGAATTGAGCATTAAGGCCTGCTGAGTATAAATGAAGATCAAATTCAATCTGAAAAGGTAAACAGGACTGGCTGGCTAGCAGTGAAGGAATCATGTCACTTAAGTTTAAGTCTGACTCTAATCTAATCTTGACTCTATATGGCTAAGTCATAGAGTTAACTCCACTAATAATTTACACATGGCTGGGAGTGGCAAATTTACCATGAATCTTCATATAAAAAGAAATAGTTGCAAAACTAGGAACTGACTAACTTTCCCATTCAAAACTATTAAAAACATAATGTTAGTGACCAGGTTTAATCTAAATAAACAATCCTGCCAGAAAGCAGACTATAGCCTGGTTTCAAAAGTGCCTATGTGATGCTTTATGAATGTAAACTGCATCATACCAATAAACAACAGATAAAAAGGCTCAAAATGTTTTTGCTGAGACTCAGATCCTGGCAATTAGAGACAGGAGGGAAATGTAAGGGTGGAGGGGACAACAAAAGACAACCAGTTATTCTACAGGAAAAGGCAAACATTAAATAGTTCGACTTCTGTGATAGCAAACTGTTAAACTCAAAGCTACCAGTTTTACTTATTCAAAGCAGCTTGTTTTTCTAGGTTTTTCTAATTCGAATAATGGAGCAATGTGTAGAATGTATTTCTCGTGTGAAAGTTTGGTGAATTAAAAAAACACCAGTTCCCTTTTAAAACAACTCTTCCCAATCCTCTGCCAACTACTCTTAAGAGTGGTTCACTTTTCATTATGGTTGATCAGATAAACTGAAAAAAATATTTTTCAAAGATAATTGAGAAATTTGGGTGCCAAATTTATTTCCTATAGTATTCAGTGCTTGTTTAATTACACAGAAATGGAAATTTCACTTGCCCCAATCTGCAATTATTTTTTGATGTACTTGGACAAAAACCAATTGTGATTGTTGCTGATGAAAAAAATAGAGATTTTACCAGATTCTGCTGTCCAGTTGAAAGACTGCATTTTAGTATGCACTTTGGTATGTACCTGACATTATTTCTATATAAACATATCATCATAAAGTATCAATCCACTATCACTGCAAATATATTAGACATTTTATGAAATTACAATGCAAACGTTCCACATATTGCTCCTTTTAGGCTGTGGATTGGTTAACTACAGAGATTAAAGAAAGTCCTCTGCATGATTGGAAGGGGAGGCTTATGCTTGTCTGTCTTCCCACAATCGTACACAGGCTACAAGCTGTGTGGCAGGTGTTGTGTAAACTGCCACTGAAGAACAGAGCTGTTATAAGCATCCATTGCCACCAATAATCACTGTCCTGATCATATTTATCTTAGCAAAGAATCCCAGTCACCAACGATCGAGAAGGAGAGTCTGAGTCCCCAAAGGACTTGGTCAAGTCATGGGTCAGTAAAATCGGAACTCGCAAGCCCTAGACTACAATGCTAGCACGCCACCATGGATAATGGTTCAAATAACCATGAAACCCAACGTTTTGTGTCACAGACTCTACACAGAAAATGTCTGGTGACGTTGCAGAGACAATCAAATCTTTTCAATGTGAAGTGTAGGCTGTTCATTTGGCCATTGACACACATTCCGCATTCAACACTACCCACTTGTGAAAATTACATTTTCTTATTTTTACTTCCCCCCCAAACTTTTCAGTTTAACCTAGAAAAAAGATGTGTTCCCAAAATAGACCGTAAATATGCTTCCAATGACCGTGACCCATTCTTGAACTACAAAATAAAGATCCAAAGCTAAGTCAGATCTCTACCAAAACTACAACAATATTTCACTAGACGATAGTGGCATTTACATGTTAGTCTGTGGGCTATCAAGGGAGTCTCCCAGGGCTAAGGCCTGCAAGTTATGGCACTGCAGAAGAAAATCCTCCAGACCACCTGGGCCTTCTGCTAAGGGGTTACTATAGAAAAGGTTTTGATTGGATGGCACGCCGCTGTCGGAGCCCCAATCAGAATCCGAGTCAGAGCTACTGTTAGCCGACCCCTCTGTGGCTGTAGGGGGATAGCTGAGCTGCTCTAGCTGTTCCACGATGTCACTGAACTGCACAGCAGAACTCGTCTCTGAGTGGACTGAGTAGGCAGGGAAGTTCACCAGAGAGCTAGCCTCAGATGGGTTGTCAGACCCTGGAAGGCGGAGAGAGGACGACGAGTCCAGCCCGCTGAAGCCCAGTGATAGGAGGTCACCGGCTGAGCTGGCACCCAGGTTGTCCAGGGAACTACACTCTGAACGATTGTTAACAAGGGAGCTAGTCTCAGATCGGCCGACAACGCTGAGGTGGTGAGAGAAGGGGTCGTTCCCATTCAGGTCCTCTAGACCCACACTGTAATTGCTGGTTTTACAGACATCCCTGCCACCATCCTCCTCATAACTAGCATACTGATTGGCCTTCTCCTCATAGCCATAATACGCTTCGGCCCCGCCGCCATAGAACGATATCTCAGCGGGGTCGTCATCTATGAACTCTTCCGTGACATGGAGCTGTGTGTTGGCGAATGAGAACAGAGGCTTCTGGCTCACATGCAGAGCACTAATTTCAAACGCCTCACGTGTAAAAAAACCTCTAATTTCCCCACCTCCTCCCCCCAAGCTCCCCATTCTCCCCCCATGCTCGATATCCTCATTGCCATTTTGGTAGGACTGCTGGTGCGGAAGGGAAGTGCTACTCTCTACACACACAAATGAGGGGCTCTGTTCTCCTGCTGCTTGGTTACTAGGGGCACCTTGAGAGAAAGCGTGGTGATATGGGGGGGCGCCGGTGGCCTTGTGGGGGTCCTCCTTCGCTGGAGGGCTGGGTGGCCTGTCTGGCTGTGGGGCCTGGAGCTGGTTCTGCTGTTGTGGGAGAGGTGACTGGGCAAACTGGGTCTGGCTCTGTAAGGGAGTGCTCTGGATCTGCGTCTGCTGGTCTGGCCGCGGAGGACAGCTGGAGACGTGTAGGGAGTGGAATGACATGGTCAGGGAGGATGGTGACCCTGGCGTCCGCAGGCTGTCATTAAACGAGAGACTCTGAAAAGGCATGACAGATATAGAAAACGTGGGAAAAGCAGAGAAAACATGAGTTAGCTATTAGTCTTCCCATTAAGAGCCCTTCTCAAAACATCTTGCCTGTCAAAGAGAAGTGATAGTCTTGTAATCCCACTGACCTGTTTTGGCAAATCATTTACCAGGGAGTGAGCAGACATCCTCACCTTACTGTTCCTCCTGACAAAACCACATGAGTGTTATACAGAAATAGACATGATTGTTGTGTCAACTCAACTCTTAATAAGTGTAAAGCTACCAATAGACCTTGGTCGCATCGGACATTGAAACATTCGCGTCTATTCATGGTATTTTTTATTATTTTTACTGACAGGAGAATAGGAAGCAGAGGCTAGGTAAACAGATATTTAGAGGGAAACAGATAGGAATGACAGACAGCTGGCTGAGCTGTGAGTTGAATTCCTTTTTGACCAATCACAGCCCACAATCCACCATGTGAATCTAATAAATGTAGGAAATAATCCACATGTGTGCAACATGCTGAAACCCCCCCTCATCAAAACACTTCCCCTACAAGCACACAAGATATAGCAATTAAAAGCGGACTTTGCTGCACTTTTGCCTAGAAGTAGAAATGTGCATTAAGAGAAGCAGCGCAATCAAGGGAGAGTACATATGCATGGACACAAACTAGAACCCATGGAAGCACACACATAAACACACACCTCTGATATGGTGTCCTTCGTGTGCCACTATCCCTGACATACTCCACCAGTTGCTTCTGGGTCCTCCCACTAAAACAGACAGTTTAAAATCAAAATCACAGAAGTCCCCCGACACAAAAGAAACACAAAGCATGGGCATCTCTATTGATTGAAGTTGTATCCCAAGTACTACACTTATAATCGACATTTGCCGTCATAGAAATTGTACACAAATTCTGAAAACAAATCTCAAACCTACCTGTATCTAAATGAGGAACCTCTGCTGAAGAATATTGCTTTGGATTTGGGCTGCGGCTGATCGAAAAGGCGGAAGAATGAGTGGTGCTCAACACAGTTCTTCCAGAACACCTTACACTGGTCCCGACTGGCCATCAGGAACTCCAGCGTATCCTGATGAGGGCCCTACAATGATATGATGTAAAGTATAAACTTTATGCTACATCGCAAAGTTATTTCATGTGTGCCTTTTTTCTACTTAAAAGAAATTATGACAATTTTTGCAAGACATATGACAATTACACACAAAAATCTAATAAACCTTTGACTGATATTACTGGAGTCTTGGTAAGTTTGGACCGATGAATTTCTGATCAAAGTATGGTGACATTCTGAACAACATGGGTCCATTTTTTACTTCAAAACAACCCCCAGTATTGACACCATCTGAAATGGCAAGCAGGGTGGTGGTAGCTCGGTGTCTTCAGAAAGTCTTGCTGCATAATAACCTAAAAATAACATAATTGAACTAAGCATACATTTTACAGTGTATAAGAGAATGTTACACGGCCCACCCATGAGATTTATCTAAAGAAGAAAAAAGGTCACGCAACAAGAAAGACATCTTTGCACCGCACACGTTCTGTCCTCTTTTCTTGTCCCCTTTGAACTATTCGCTGAACTATATGCTGTCAGATCCGCTTCCACACTCAGTCAGCAGCTGGGGTCCCAGGCTCTACACACTCCTGGGATGCAACCTCCCAAACAGGTGACACGGACCGGAGGACTCTGCTGAACGTGGTCTCACCCAGGCTCATTCATATGTACCTTTCTCTCTACACACCAACTCACATGGCTCGAAACTAAGACCCTCAGGACACCCAGAGATGGGAATGAATACTGTAATAGATTACTCTTCTGGGTTGGGCTGAGTTCACAACTTTTGGGAAGTTCCTCAGTAAGACACTAATGACTAGGTAAAAGAAGCTCATAACTTACCAGTGATCTACAAAAAACTAAAACCGGAACAATGGGAAACATTCTAAAATTACAGAACTTCTTTTACCTGGTCATTAGGGTGTCTTACTGAGGAATATCCCAAAAGTTGTGAACTCAGCCCAACCCAGAAAAGTAATCTATTACAATATTGATGCCCATCTCTGAGGACACCTTGTTGTTCTATCACTCATAAATTACACAATTACCCTGCTCTTCTATGGAGAAGTAAGGAGGAGATCTGCCCTCCCTGTTTTTTTAGGCTATACTCAAACCCTACCCAAGCTTTTCTTTCAGCAACATCTAGCCTCTTTTCAATCCAACCCCTAAGGAAGGACAGTTCCCAAACTACACATGTCCACTGATGGTATAACCTAGAGGGGTAAAATCCTAGATCAGATGTAATACTCTGGTAGATACTGCTAAAACATGCTTGGGTATGATTGCTTCCAAATGTGCCTCTACCAGATGTTGAGTTGACTAAAGGTGGTGAATACTAAAGTCAATTACTTTATCACTCCAAAATGAAATCCATTTTGATTTCATGTTGTAAAACAATGAAAAGTCCAAGGAAGCTGGATATATGAGAGCAAATATATTTGTGAAAATAATCCATTATTTACTAAATTCATGAATACTTACATGAACTTCTGGGTGTAGCTTGATGAGGAAGCGTTTCCTCTTGAAGCTCAGCTTGCGTATCTTGGACCAATTGAAGGTGTTTATTTTAGTGTTACCCTGGGAGGA